>CM047874.1:26840419-27029917 GCA_026212405.1 Petrea volubilis | reverse complement strand
TTCAATGAAATGAGGCAAAAGGGATTCAAACCTGATAATTTTACTTATACTAGTGTTCTTGGGGCTTCAGCACTTCTAGCTGATCGTGAGCAGCACTGTCAGCAGCTACACTGTGCTGTGGTCAAGTCGGGGACTGGGTTAGTTACCTCTGTGGTGAATGCGCTCATATCAGTTTATGTCAAGTGCGCCTCCTCTCCATTGACATTGTCTTCTTTGTTGATGGCTTCAGCGAGGAAGTTATTTGATGAAATGCCAGAAAAGGATGAATTATCGTGGACAACGATAATCACAGGGTATGTGAGGAATGAAGATCTTGACGCTGCTAGGGAAGTTTTTGACGGGATGGATGAAGAGTTAGTGGTGGCATGGAATGCCATGATTTCTGGGTATGTGCAGAAGGGGTTGGTGTCTGAAGTATTTGAAATGTTTAGAAAGATGCATTCTTTGGGGATTAAGCATGATGATTTTACCTACACCAATGTTCTTAGTGCTTGTGCTGATGCTGGATTGTTTCTACATGGTAAGCAAGTTCATGGATACATACTACGAACAGAGGTGAAGCCCGCTTGGGATTTTGTGGTGTCTGTGAATAATGCTCTAGTTACATTATATTGGAGATGTGGTAAAATTGACCAAGCAAGAAATATTTTCGATAAAATGTGCATCAAGGATCTTGTTTCATGGAATGCAATTTTATCAGCTTATGTGAGTGCAGGGAAAATTCACGAGGCAAAATCCATATTCGAAGAGATGTCGGAGAAAAATTTGTTGTCCTGGACAGTTATGATATCAGGATTAGCACAACATGGTTTTGGTGAAGAAGCTTTGAAACTTTTTAACAAGATGAAGTTGTATGGGCTTGAACCGTGTGACTATGCTTTTTCAGGAGCCATTACCTCTTGTGCTGTACTTGCAGCTTTGGAACAAGGGTGCCAGCTCCACGCTCAGCTTATCCGGCTGGGTTTTGATTCAAGCCTTTCTGCTGGGAATGCTCTAATAACAATGTATGCCAGATGTGGTGTTCTTGATGCTGCACACAATTTGTTTCTTACCATGCCTTGTCTGGATTCCGTGTCTTGGAATGCAATGATAGCAGCCCTCGGACAGCATGGGCACGGTGCCAAAGCGCTAAAACTTTTTGAAGAGATGTTGGAGGAACACATATTGCCTGATCGAATTACGTTCCTCACAGTACTCTCTGCATGTAGTCATGCAGGTTTGGTTCAAGAAGGAAAGCGATACTTCGGATCTATGATAGAAATATACGGAATGACTCCTGGTGAAGATCATTATGCCCGTTTAATTGATTTGTTGTGTCGAGCAGGAAAATTGACTGAGGCCAAAAATGTTGTCGAGACCATGCCTTTTGAGCCGGGAGCACCAGTTTGGGAAGCTTTACTAGCTGGCTGTCGGCTACATGGAGACATGGATTTAGGGGTCTACGCTGCTGAGCAACTCTTTGACTTGATCCCACAACATGATGGCACCTATATACTTCTGGCAAATATGTTTGCAACCGCAGGCCGATGGGATGAGGTTGCAATGGTGCGAAAGTTTATGAGGGACCGAGGGGTGAAGAAAGAGCCTGGTTGTAGTTGGCTTGAGGTTGAAAACAAGGTGCATGTATTTTTAGTTGATGACACTGTGCACCCTGAGGTGCACTTAGTATACAGTTATCTCAAGGAGTTGGTATTGACGTTAAGGAAACTGGGATATGTTCCAGACACTAAATGTGTCTTGCATGATATGGAATCTGAACAAAAAGAATATGCTTTGTCTACTCATAGTGAGAAGCTGGCAGTTGTTTATGGGCTCCTAAAGCTTCCTCGTGGAGCCACAATTAGAATATTCAAGAACCTCCGAATTTGTGGGGACTGCCACAATGCAATAAAGTTCATGTCCAAAGCAGAGAGTAGAGAGATTATTGTGAGAGATGGAAAGAGGTTTCACCATTTTAAGGATGGTGAATGCTCTTGTGGTAATTACTGGTGAAGAAAGATGTCGTGGTTATTATTTAGTGGGCAGATTTTCAGGTTTCAGATTATTATTGTTGTCTTACTCTGTCTGAAAAGCTGGAGGAGCTCATTAAGAAACTGCCATTAGATATGCTGAACATATCGAAGTACAAGGTGATTTTATTTCCTGTCATTTAGTTTTCCTCTTTCTCCATCTCCATATCCCCCGTATGGCTGTAGTGAATTAGTAAAGGAGAAATACTTCTTATTGTCCGTATGTGAAATAGCCATGTTATTTTCTCAAGCGGGACAGAAGATGAAGGGGAAAGACTAAAGAGGGGGCACACTGTGAACGATGTGAAAGTTTGGAGAGGGCCTAAAATGTCAATTGCAAAATATTGATCTGGCCAGTGGAGAGGGGCTAAAATGTCAATTACAAAATATTGATCTGGCAAGAGCATAATTGCTCTGGCATCGTCACAAGCCCCAAATGGGATTTCTATTGGATCAAGAAATAGTATTGCATCAGCCAATAAGGAGCATATTTTGAAGAAACATTAACATATATAAACGCCATATAGGCAAGTAGAGCCATAGCCCATGTGCCTGATGCTTCTGCCGGCCTTGTCAGTATATGCTTTTGTGAAATGGTATAAGTTCTCTAGTTTGTCTGTTTATGTCTATACTCCATTGATGAAACCAATGAAAGAGCAAGTTAGCTAAAACATTGAAATAATCCTTTTTCTCATTCAACAACTTTCATTCTCCACCAACTGTTCACGCAAACAGATGATATAAACACACGTCTTTAACACGTCTTTAATAAATAGAAGAATTAAGGTCGTGCTGTTCAATTCTCCTAACAGCTGTTCCGTGTAGACAAAACGGTGCTTTCTATGCCCTTCTTGGTCTTCTCGGTTGTGCTTTTCTGCTTTTCTTGGTCTTCTTGTTTGTTTATTTCCTCATAACCTGTAACTCAATTGCTATGATACCCAGAAATATTAGGTGATTTATTGCTCTCGTTTTCTTGAAAACTCCTGTTGATTCGTTAACTGGTTTGGATCTTTTTGAAGTTGTGCAGGGGCCTAGATTGTATTAGGAGATGGACAAGGAAGAAGCTTATAAAGCTCATGTCGTGATGCTGGCTTATCATGGACAAGGCCACATGAATCCCATGGTTCAATTTTCTAAACGATGAGCTGCAAAAGGGGTAAAAGTCACTGTAACCACTACTCTCTCTAACACCAACGCCATGAAAGCTGCATGCGATTCAATCAAGTTTGAAGCAATATACGATGATTGCACTGAGGGAGGTGTAGCTGGACCAGGTGGATTCAAAGGCTTTCTTGATAGATTTGAAGCCATCGGATCAAGAAACTTGATACAAATCGCGAGAAAATTTCAAGATTCTGAGAAGCCTGTTAAATGCTTGATTTATGATGCTAACATACCATGGGCCTCAGAAGTGGCAACTGAGCTGGCCGTTGCCAGGGCTGCCTTTTTTACACAATCTTGTGCTTTTGTTACCAGTTGCTACCCAATGCATTGCGAGTTGTTGGGAGTGCCTCCATTAATCCCTCCTCTCTTGATGCCAGGATTGCCCAAGCTTCGCCTTCCAAATCTGCCTTCATTAGGCCCTGAAACGGCCGTTATCCTCCCATAATACGGTACATCTTGAGTCAATTTGACAACAGCGAGAAAACCGATTGGGTTCTCTTCAACTCTTTTGACAAGTTGGAAGAGGAGGTAGTCCATCATTCTAGAGATTTCAGTACTGTTTTGTTGAAACCAAAAAAGCGTATATGATCAGGAATTATATTTAAGTTCTTAATATTTTAATTCTAATTCTGTGTTTGAATTATTATTGAATTCTTTGTACCTAATTCTTGAATATAGGTGGTCAATTGGATGTCAAGACTCTGGTCTCTGAAGACCATCGGACCAACGCTACCGTCCATTTATCTAGACAACCGGATACAAGATGACAACGACTATTGTTTCAACATTCACACTCCAAACACCGACACCTGCATGAAATGGCTCGACTCCAAGGCAGACAAGGTCAGTCATTTACGTATCATTTGGAAGCAATGCAAGTTTGAGTACAGAACAAATTGCAGAATTAGCCAAGGCCCTTGTGCATAGCAACAAGAGCTTCTTGTGGGAAGTGAAGCCATCCGAAGAAATTAAGCTTCCAGCCACTTTTATCGAAGAAAATTCAGACAAAGGATTGGTAGTCAAAGGGTGCCCACAATTGGCAGTGTTAGCTCATAAGGCAGTTGCATGTTTCGTGTCTCACTGTGGTTGGAACTCGACCATGGAAGCAATA
The DNA here is from genome assembly GCA_026212405.1 of Petrea volubilis. NCBI lineage: Eukaryota > Viridiplantae > Streptophyta > Magnoliopsida > Lamiales > Verbenaceae > Petrea > Petrea volubilis. The sequence goes on along the minus strand of CM047874.1, from coordinate 27,025,633 downwards.
AGCCTGGGCGTGCCCGTGGTGGCAATGCCTCAGTTTCTGGATCAGATGACTAATGCGCATCTTGTGGAGGGTGTTTGGCACGTGAGACTCAAACCTAAGACTGACGACACGGGTTTTGCTCCTGGTGATGAAGTACGCACTTGCATAGAGGAAATCATGGAAGGACAAAGAGGGGACGAGATTAAGAAGAATGCGGCTCGTTGGAGGGCATTGGCGAAGGAGGCTATAGACGAAGGAGGAAGTTCAGATAAGTGCATTGATGAAATAATTGCTCAATTGAGTGTACTAAATTTCAATTTACATAAAAACTTTGCAATGATACATTATGGGTTGCTCTTTTATGATTGAGATTAATACAATCTCTTATCAAAATTATGTAAATACTTGTTGAACTCATGGTTTTATCTCAAAGCAGTACAACAATATAAATGGAAGTGCTTTTGGTCAATTTCATCCAAAGTAATTCATTGGGGTTGAGGTCAATTTGATCTACAAGGGAACAATGTGAGTCATTGGGTATGACCCTAAATAAAACCTTCAAACACATAGTGAAGGATTTAGATGAACGTATTTACATAGTAAATAGAAGGATAAAGATAAAAATACCCAATACTTCTAAAACGATGTATTTAGGATGTGTTCACATAGTTCGATAAATCGTGTTATGTTAAATAAATAATTATTAACTGATATTTATATAACAAGTTGAACAAACTCAGGCCAACATGGAAGGCCCGTCATTTTGGCTACATAACGTGGGTTAAAAGCTGATTGGCCAAAGTTGGTTGGTTTACAACATATGTAAACATGCATTTTCAATTGGTTAGAAATGAGAAAACTAATGATAAAATTATCTTAAATCCAATACAATTTATTCGGACCATAATATGTAAATGTATTCTTACAGAATTCACCAAATAAATAATCTACTAAGTCGATGCATCAAAATCTAGGGCATTCACACACACCTTTTAAAATTAGTTATTTCTATCAGTTTAATTAAAGCAAATTAATTAAATGCATTTCAAAAAATATACGTTCTCGAGTCGAATGTTAGATTATATTATGTTTATTTTAGAGGGATCTTTTCAATTGAAGCCCATTTTAGAAAATTAAAATTTTTAATGATCCTAGTAATCAATGCGCTTATATTGCAAAATCACAAGTAAAAAAGGAAAAACAAGAGTAATATACAATGAAGGGGGAAAAAATAAAGAGATTGGGGTTTTCTTTTTCTTTTTTTTTTTACCTCCCTCCAAAAAGCAAGCGCTCCTCTAGGGGTAATATGGTAATTTCACTTATGCAGAACGGCATTTGAATTTCAAAAGATTTTGAATTTCAAAAAATGTTTCCGTTCACGGCTAGTACTATATTACAGGATCCGCCCCTTCGCACATCGAAAAACCCTCATTCTTGCGGAGAGAGAGAGAGAGAGAGAGAGAGAGAGAGAGAGAAGACGAGAGAACGAAATGGATGAGAAAGCGAAATCGGCAATGGAAGCGTTCGAGAAACTTGAGAAAGTGGGAGAGGGAACGTATGGAAAAGTGTACAGAGCGAGAGAGAAGGCCACCGGCAAGATCGTCGCTCTGAAGAAGACCCGTCTCCACGAAGACGAAGAAGGGGTGCCCCCCACCACTCTTCGCGAGGTTTCTCTGCTCAGAATGCTCTCCAGAGACCCCCATGTAGTTAGGTATATATATAACGCTTCCCAATTTTCTGTTAATTTTGTCTTCTTTTTGGTTTTATAGATCGGTTTCTGTATATTCTAATCGATTCTGATATTTGGTTTACTGGATTTTTTGTGGGTTTGTTTTTTCTGTGCATGATTTGTGGGTGGATGTCCCGTTCTTGATTTCTTCTGGGTTTTCAGATTGGGGCCTCATACATTTTCGTGTAATTTCTCTGTTGTGGATGAGGGTTCCTCTAAATTAACTTGTTTCTCAGAGTTCTTTGAGATCAGTGAAAATGATTTCTGGTTTGTGGGTTTGATTTAAGTTTTTTAGTGGTTTTAATTCCTGATTTGGGGTTTAGGTCTTCTTCTTTTATTTTTCTTGTTGTTCTTCATCCTTTCAGTTTGCAAATTATCTGCTCGATCATCTTGTACTGATCTTTATCACTACAAAAACTGCATTTCTGCCTTTTACTTGATCGATTCATTTAGTTTCTACTTTTGCTACTCATCCACCCAATTACAAATACACAGATTGATGGATGTGAAACAAGGCCAGAATAAGGAAGGCAAGACAGTTCTTTACTTAGTATTTGAGTACATGGATACTGATCTGAAGAAGTATATCCGTAGCTTCCGGCAAACAGGGGACCATATCCCTAGTAAAATTGTTAAGGTAATATTTGCCTTCTTGATTGGCTCCAAAATATATATTCCTTTGGTATGTTTAAAATGAATTTGAGTACTTGAATTGAGGGCTCTTGACATTTAGTTTTGCTTATGTGGTGTGGGTGATAAGTTAATGAGGACCCTTAGCTAGCAAGTTGTGATACAAATTTGCATTGCGTACCTGTGTTTCTCTTTAAATAATGTATTATTTGAATCTGCTATATTCATGAATCTTTTGTTTTATTCATCATGGCAGAGTTTGATGTACCAGCTCTGTAAAGGTGTTGCTTTCTGCCATGGTCATGGTGTTTTACACAGGTAATCCATGTTTTTTGTCATTTATACATAAAATGCGTCTTGTTTCTCGATTATCAAAACTTTTTGTCTTTGTGTCTAATTTAACTAACTATGCCACTGTTTAGGGACCTTAAGCCTCACAATCTTTTGATGGACCGTAAGACGATGATGCTTAAAATAGCAGATCTTGGGTTGGCTAGAGCTTTCACTGTTCCCATCAAGAAGTATACTCATGAGGTACTTTATTGAATATATACCCTTTAAGAAATTGTCTAATAGTTCCTAAAGTTTTTGATAAACAATTGTGTTAATTGCAGATATTGACTCTCTGGTATAGAGCTCCTGAGGTGCTTTTGGGTGCTACACATTACTCTCCCGCAGTGGATATGTGGTCTGTTGCATGTATATTTGGTATGTAGAGAGAGAGAGAGAGAGAGAGAGATGATTCTCTATCATGCTATTTCTTGTTTTAAACCATTTGTAACAAATTTCTTGAATTCATTCAATATTTTCAGCTGAATTGGTGACAAATCAAGCCCTCTTTCCTGGAGACTCTGAGCTGCAACAACTTCTGCACATCTTCAGGTAATCGACACAAAAAATATTGGGTATCGTTTACATTTAACCCTATATTATCATTATCCCATTCGAACCCTTTATTTTCCCGGCGACATGCAAAAGCCAGTATAGTTTAGGAGTGTAATCTTGTTATCCTAAAATGTTCATCCCAACTATGCCTTAGTTCTCACTGCATCTGTGTATTTGAAAGCAGATTGTTGGGGACTCCCAATGAAGACGTTTGGCCTGGAGTTAGCAAGCTGGTGAATTGGCATGAATACCCTCAATGGAGCCCAAAGCCACTCTCAACGGCTGTCCCTGGTTTGGATGAGAATGGCCTGAACCTCTTATCTGTAAGTCCTTAATTTCTTCAACTTTTGTAACTTCATTAGCAGAAATTAATGTTAATTTTGATGTACTTTTGTTGTTGCAGGAAATGCTGCAATATGAGCCATCAAAGAGGATCTCAGCCAAGAAAGCTATGGAACATCCTTATTTTGATGATCTTGACAAGACCTATCTCTGAACTTTGCTGTGACAAGTTGGGCTCATTTGCTGCTTGCTTCCCTCGAGCACTTTTTTTCTTGGCTTGCTTGCTTAGTTGACATTTTAAAAAATTTGTGTCTACATTGTGCAGTGAGGCAAGATAGGAAAGAACTTTAATGCTTTCATGATTGTAGCTTGTTATTAACAATCAACTAGCTCGCTTTCTTCTTGTTAATTCTAAGTGTTTGTACTTGCTATTTTCAATCCCGGTTGTTACCCGGGTCAAGAATAGTTGAAAATTCTTGTCTGAATTGGGTATTGAATACAACATCAAGCAAGTAATCCAAAAGTACCACATTTTGCATGTCTTTCCCACAGCAATCAAATATAATTTAGCTGATTCGCAAGAAAATATGCTCTGTACGGCTTGTTAAGTCAATTAGCTTGCTTTCTTCTTGTTAATTCAAAGTGTCTGAACTTGCTATTTTCAATCCCGGTTGTTGCCTGGATCAAGAATGGTCGAAAATTCTTAAGTTGCCCGGATCAAGAATAGTCGATAATTCTTGTATGAATCGGGTTTTGAATACGTTCATCAAGCAAATAATCCAAAATTACCACATTTTGCTGCATATCTTTCTCACATCAATCAAACATAATAGATATTGCAAGAAATTATTGGGTTTAAATATTCAAATCCAACAGCTTAAAAAACACGAGTGAATTGGATTAAATATTCATATCCAACAGCTTAAAAACAAGCATGAAAACAATTTGCTCGACACATTTGGATATCATTGAAGTCTGGCCCGTCTCTAAATCACTATAAAGCTGCAAGCAAGAAAGTATATACAAGTTTCTCCAAATGCTGCGTCCTTGTTAAAATACAAGTTCCCAAATAACATGTTTCGTATGAATAATTCAAGACAGTACAAAATCTCTTGCTTTTGTTTCACCGTAAAGTCGGAGATGTTTCACTATAAAGCTGCAAGCAAGAAAGTATATACAAGGTTTCTTGTTTCACCGTAAAGTCGGAGATGTTGTGCAAGGTTGGTTAAATAATGTCAATTTGTTGCCAAAATACTAATGGCCCGAAATATCACAAGCCATCCATCCGATACACGATGAATGTCAAAACACGAGCGATTCAAGACAAGAGCCACAGGTAGAATGTTGACCAGAGTGTAAGAGCCACTGAAGCCAACGAATAACACCATAGCATGATAACGGAGCACTCACTCTCTCCGGCCCCGAATAATTGAGTTATCGTTCCTGCCATGTAAAAGGAGTTGCAATAAACTTTAGACATTATCGATTTCATCATCAATCTTTTCTTGTTTATGTGGGGGGCAAAATAACAATACATAGACTTGATGAGCTTGTTGGGGGTGGGGGGTGTTAGATAGAAGGGGCGACTATCTCTACCAGCCCGGGGGACAAAATAACAATATATAGACTTGAAATGTGTGGTGGCGGTGGTGTGGGGATAGGGGGGGTAAATAGAAGGGGCGACTATACCTACTAGCCCTCACTTGGTTTTATACACGTGTTTACTAAATTCGAGTACTCTTATTTTATAAAAATAAGAAACTTTTACGTACCTATGTTCATGGCCGGTGGAAGTGAAAACTGCAACAGAAGAACAAATTCATATAATGGATTATTGGGCACAAATCCAACTCGGACGGCTCCTTTAACAACGGCGATGCCTGTCAGAGGCAGGGCAACATATCGAACAAGAAGAATGCCAAAAATAATGGACTTCTTGATTCCCGACCCTTTCAATCCTAAAAGAAATGATGAAAGATAATCGAAAGTCAAATATTTGGAAAGAAATTCGAGCGAAAATGGTCTTATGTAGAAAAATAAAAAAACCAACCTTTCAAAAGGTTCCCCCCCATGATCAGTGTGACCGCCGGAATAGCTCCATCGCTGCAATAAAATAATTACATTATAGTAAGAGCATTTCTCTGACTCTCAAAGTTTATTTGTAAATTTTTCTAGTGTAAATTTGTAAAGTTATAGTGCAATTTTTCTTGATAATTGACCCTAATGTATATAAATGTTGGGCTTGTCTAACCAAATCAAGAAATATAAATACGACATTTTTATACCCGAGCAAGAGTACGGTATCTGTGACTACACGTAGAGGAGCTTCACCTCCAATTATAAGGTTTCGTATTTGAGGCACTAGTCCAACTACAAATCCGACAATCTGTAAATAAAAAATAATAATATTGAAAAAGAAAATTTTAGTAAAATTTTCAATTAAAATTCCTTAAAATATTGTATGCAACTAACCTGAATAAGCTACAATATATATAAGTAATGTTTTTATATGCATGCAAGTGATAGAACAATACCGCTCCTGTCGTTGATGGAGCAAATAACTTCTTCAGGTTCATCGTTTCGAAGAGCACCTCAATATGTTGCTTTATTTGACGTATAACAGAGATCTGCAATTGATTTTTTGAGAGGTTAAAAACTTAAATCTACTTGCAATTACACCAAACCGCAACCGAGAATTCTATTGCCCCTAGATATTTTTGCATGATATTAAGATGTATAGAGTAGCGAAGTACCCGAGGCTTATTCTCGAATCTATCTTGTGGCCGATCCAGTGCACTTTCGCTGTCTTCAACTCCCGAAGAAAGTAAAGGTTCTCTCGAACCCCTCCCCTCTGGAGACGACCAGTCCACTCTTGAAGATTTACCACCAACTGGAGAGTCGCATATTCCGACTTCCCTTGAGCTCTGAGTCGAAGATACTCTGACAATATTATATACATAGGACCACAAATAAATCGCTCCAATCTGAACCATAAGAACAAAGAACATGAAAACATAATATTAAAACTCCAGCATTCAAGAAGTCACAGAATATGAAACAAAATATTAAGATCCGTGATGTGGATAGATGTTTCATAGAAATATTGCAAAATATCATCGATCAAAAGTTATCATTTTGGTTTTTCTCTCTTTTTTTTTTATTTGGTGTATCGGATAATTATTTTGTGAAACGTACTGCCATCGAAAGAGAAGCATAGGCCATTCCATTTGTGTGGCAAACGTCACGATCCCCAAACGGGCTTGCTTTCTCTTTACAAACTGCTGGGATTATGATGAGAAGCAGGTTACCCAGGTTGCCTGTCCATACAAATGTTGTTGTGTATCAGGTTTCGTGATTAATCATGTCATACTATGTTTGCTATTCAATCTGAACAAGCCGGAAAATTCTTATATGCATCAAAACTGTTCAAATGGTACCATATTTTTCATATTAATATCCCCCGTTTTTTGCACAAAACGAACTGTTCATTTGCTGTACCTGCGGCACAACAGCCTATAATAAGTCCTCTGAGATGAGGAGGAGCTCTTGTTATTTGAATGACCACCCAACCAAGAATCGAACCGATTATGAATGTGATAAGAATATTAAAAGGCATGAACCACCTGCAAAATTACCTCGAATTACACAAGATTCATAATGCACAAGACGAAAAGGCGGGTTTACAAGTCAGTGGCGAGAATCTTACAACTTAACCATGCTGTCATATGTTATTGTCTTGGCTAAGTTGCTGCTGACGAGTGCCGGATTGAAAACAAAGAATGTAATCTGTTTACAAAAGAATATGAGAACTAGTTTCTTGGTGGAGTATTAGTCCAGAAATTTAACTTCATCTTCGAGTCATTATATGATGATGATTGTTTTCATCAGTGCCTTGGGAGTTGGCGAACTAGAGAAATGTTTCTCTACTTCAGAATGACTCGTAATCAGGGATGGAGCCAGAAACTTTTACTTCCATTGTCTTGAATTATTACAAAATATAAAAGGCATTTTCGTAACATGGGTGGGGCAAATTTTTGAATTTTAATGAAAATACATATAAAATGTAGCACTATATGGACTTGGACAGGGGCGACTGCCCCTACCAAGCCCCTCTTGGCTCTGTCTCTGCTTGTAATATAGTAATGTACATGATAGCAGAATTATGCATGGTCACGAGGAAACAAGATGCAAAAATTCTGCAGACATACTACATGATGACGAATATCTTATTCGTAACTACCAAAGATATTATCAAGTTATCCATTTCAACATTATGAAGCTAATTTGAGACTTGGCATCAAAGCGAAAGTATAACCCCCGACTATGTACGCACATAACACCTTCTGATATATGTAACACAAAATCAACACTAAAACTACAAAGAAAGTACTAATATGCATACATATGATGGACACTTACATTGTTCAAATGCTTCCTTGCATCGTCCCCGAGAATGTTGAAGTAATCCGATGCGAGATACGAGCCCAGCCCAGTCACCAGAAGCACTTTTAGGACAGGAATAGAAGATGCAACAAATAGATCCAAGAGGCCCATATTGTTGCACTGTCAACCAGAAATGTCTTGATCGCCAAGATCTTAACTACATGAAAGCAACAAAAGCTTCAAGATAATATATATTGCATGCTAATACTTATAAAACATAATGTTCCAACTTTTACAATTTTAATCATGAAACTATTCGCTTATGAATCTTATGGATATTGAATAGCTACCATGCTTTTCAACTTTTGGAAAAACATAGAACTTTGATCCAACATAAAGTTAATTCCAATAGGAGCATGGTGATAGCTTGGGAAGCATTTATTGGCTTTTAGGCCAAAATCCACTATGACTCCTTTAAAGATGTGAAAGATTAGGAGGATAGCCCTCTTGCAATCCTGGTCCTACAACTCGAGGGGCCGTGCTCGTTAAAGGTCTCTTTTGGAATGCGCTCACAACACACTATTCATCATATTCAAACACGCATAATATACGCTACTTCAAGAAAAAACCCCAAGCCTTGTCACAGTGAGGAAGCTACATGTGGGCAGCTCCCCACACCCCAACGCGCGTGCATACACACACACACAAACAAACCAAAAAAAGGACACTGAATTCCTAGCTCCATGGTTGCCTTATCGAATCATAGTTTTGGTTATCCGAGATTAGGAACTAACTGAGCTCTGCCTGTTTCACCTTACCAACAAGGCCATTTTATTTTCTAGCATTTTCCTTCACTTCTGAGACAATTCAAGCTTTGTGGATGAGCTAAAAGATGCCAGAAATTAGGCTATTTTCTCAAGAAATAATGCACCAAGTCCTAATTCAAGCTTTAACCATCAATCCACTAATTGAGAAGCCTTTTTCACTTTCAAATATGCTTCTCCTCCTTTTGTCTTCTTCATTCTTGTTTTTTACTTTTTCCTTTATCCTTTATGTCGTCTTTTGTAATTAGAAAGATGCCATTAGTCACACTGGGGACTATGACATTTCCCAATCAACATCAAGAGCACTCTAGAGAGAGAGAGAGAGAGAGAGAGGAAAACTGCATTCAAGATTGAACCACGAATAGAATTGGATCCGGGCTGCAGTTGCAAACCCAAAACAAAAGCTAAAAACAAAAAATCACCATGGAAAAGGAGGAAAAATCACCATACGCCTCCAAGAAATCAACATGCAGGCAATAAATAAAATCAGCTAGATACAAAAACAATCCATACGAAAATTTTTCCAAAAAAAAAATCTTACTCACCCTCTCAAGAATTGATCCCAGTGAAGCCCACCACTCCGGGAAAGCTTTCGCTCCTCAAAGAACACATAACCAACGAAGAAGAAAGCCAACTTTTATTCTGAAATAAAGAAAAAGTTCCAGATAAAATAAAAGAAGGGAGCAAATTCGTTTGGTAAAATAAGTAGAAAAAAATAATAATACTTTCAAGAAAAAAAAAAAAAAAAGCTGCCTTTTATATAATGGTGGCAAGTGGATACCTGATAAGCGAATGCCAGAGCATTCATTCGCCTGTAAAATGAGCAATAAATGCGTAATAATACACATACTACCAATCAAAAAATCAGATTACAAAAGATGAAAACTTACACACGTAATAATAATAATAATATGCAGCTAGCTTTTTGCATGAACCCCACCAGTAAAAACGTCGCTTTAATGAATGAAAACGTCGCTTTAGTTAATGAATGAAACTTGTAATTATGGTGGCGGCCATGCGAGTCGATCAAGACTCCATTTTTATGGTACGAAAAGGCATATAGATGGGTATAATTAAGCAGAGTCAAAAGTGGCTCGCCTGTGAGGAAGAAAAATGCAATTTGTACATGACAAAGCACACAGAGAGTCTGGCCGATAATCTGTCTCCCCTAATATATCAATGATAGTGTTTGATTAAATATCGGAAAATTCTAGTCTAGACTCGATTTGTCCGAACCAATATTAGAATTTGTTTGAATATACTTTTTTTAGAGGACAAGTACTTATATTTTGAAAAAAAAAAAATTGTATTGAAATGAACTTTTTAAAATTATTCGAAAGCCAGAAGAAAAAAAAAGGTTAAAAGTGAGCTTTTTTTAAAAACCTATTCAAAATAGCTCCAAATAAAAATATCTTTGAAAGCATTTTTTATTTATAATATCTAAACACAAAACTGTTGGACTCGAAAAAAAGCTTGACTATAAAAAAACACATCTCAATAAGCATTTTTTAAGTCCATCCAAATGGACCCTTAATTATATGCACGTTTTTATTGTAGCATCCAAACACAAAATTTTATGACTTGAAAAAAAATTATACTTAAAAAAAAAAAACTGTTCAATATGTATTTTTTTAAGTCCATCCGAACGGACTCTTAATTACATGGTGAATATTTTACACTTATTTTATGATATATAATTTAGAGAAGATCATTTGGCAAGTGTCAAACTAGATTGATCAGGTAATAATTTACCCTAAACATCATCCATAACCGCGTTTTAATTTGTAGTGAAATTTCTTAATTATAAGTCATGATATTCGTAGTGTGAGTCGCGTAAAAAATCAACAAAAAATAGACCCTTGTGAGACAAAGTGCTTTTCAGTATGACAGTTTAAGAATTACAAAAGATTCTTATATTTTTATTTTATGTGTGGGATCCACAATAATAAGGAATGGAGGGTCATATGTGATAATTTGAAATCAAATACTTTTTTTTAGAAGATAATTATTTATTTTTTGGAAAACAAAAGCACTTCATAGAAAAATAAATAAATATTTGGTTGGGCATTTTTTAAAATGCAGAAGCCATAAAAAAAAATAATAAAGATTGGTTTTTTTTATCAATGTTATCCAAAGTAACTTTAAATAAGAGCACTTTTTAAATCACTTTTAATTACTATTTATTTATTTTTTTTTTAAAGTTTATTATAAAAAGTATCACTCGGCAACCACGTCTTTTAAGCCTATCCAAAATGGACCCATAACTTACTTTGTATTTTGAGTTATGATGTTAATAGTTTGATTCAACATGTGTTATTGATGTGTGTGTATATATATTTTTATATAATCGAATGAACTGTACTTAAAATAAATAAAATTTCAAGCTTAATAAAACTATACATGTAGATGTGCATATAATGTTTAATCTATTTTATGAATTTAATTTTCAATATGTATTAAAACATTTTCTTTTTTCCAATGAAGTCTTTTTTCTTGAAAATAGTTTTTGAAAGAAAAAAATAGGAAATGAATGGAGGATTTCGAAGTATTCCAAAATAGAAAATGAAAAAATTAGTTTTTGAAAATAGAAAATAGTTTTTTTGAAAGCATTTCAATGTAAAATGGGAATATAAATATTTCCTGAAAATCAATTCAATATATACAACAAATTGATTATAATTTTCCCAATTTGGAGATATCCTTCCTATCATAATAAAAGAATTGTATTACTTTGTATTCTTTTTGTTCAAACTAAGCTTTATATATAATACCCCTGATCATAGTTTCAAGTTTCTATCATATTAAATAGTAGTTCATTTGTCCTTTATTTTTAATTGAATTTGATGTAATAACTTGAAAGTGATATGCTATATATTTCAATCTAATCATTGATTTGTACTTGATTGATCGTTTTTATTTCCTTAAAATTCTTTTGTGTTGGGCTTATTATGTCAATTCTTTTGTGGCACCCAATGGGACTGTCAATGGAGCGGATTTTAATGCAAATCAATCCGAGTTCAATTCGAACATTAATACATTTGATTGATTAAAATATCTGATCAATCAAATTTGATTATAAATATCTGTAATTCTAAATAAGTTGATATGATATGGAGTTAAGCAATTTGATCCATTAAAAATTCGAATTCGAATTTTAATAATATTTTGTATTAATTTAATAAAATTATGCATATAAAAATATAAGTAAAAAAGTTCAAATATAACGCATTATAATTAATAATACATTTTTTTTAATTCCCGAAGCACTTTTTTATAACAAAACAATCTGTAGTCATCGTACATATCTTAAAAGATTTTATTTTTTTTTACTTTTTTAAAATTTTATTTTTTACATACGAGATGATTTTTTTTATTGGTTACTTAATTTTAAAATTTCAAAATTTTTAATTTTTGTTTAGCTTGGATTTTCTCATCGGATTTCAAATTATTATCAAACTTGGACCCAATTATTTTTTTTGATCAATCTTGGACCCAATTATAATGAATGTAAACTGTACATGATTCGAGTAAGATTCGGATATTGTGACAGCAATTGGATTTTTCAGATTTGCTCTAAATTTGACCCGTTGAAAGCTCTACTTTTAATCAGATAATAAATTAATTTTGCCATAAAATTTATATTTTCTTGAGAAGATATTTGCATTAACGTAAAAATGGCATTTTTGAGATATGCATAATCAATGCTATTTATTTTGAGATGGTGTGAGATTTGAGCCTTTGACTGGATAATTAGAGAATAAAATATATATATATATATATATATATATATATATTGCTAACCTATTTTAGAAAAAAAAAATCAGAAAGAAAAATCCTAAGAAATCTTAATAGATTGCCCCAGTTATCTTTTGCTAAATATAGAATTATTGCATAAATATATGGTAAATTAAATATTTGGAGATTTTGTTAAAAACAAAAGTCAAGTAAAATCATTATACATGCCTTTTATTTTAGTCAACATATAATAATAAATACTAAGGCTGTATTTGTAATAAGGATTTTGGTGAGGAAAACTGGAAGGAAAATAGAAATGATAAAAAATAAAAGCATAGATTACTATCATTTGAAGTAAAGAAAAAAAATTTCATCGTATTTTTCTTACCAAAATCTTAGAACCAAACGGAGGGTAAAAAATCCCATAAAAATACCCCACATTTTCAAAAGCTAAGTTTAAATTCCCTTTTGCATGTATGTAGCGTTCTGATTGATAATGTATAGGTATCCCGATTTGATTGTATCAATATATATATACATATATTTTAAAATGTAAAAAATACAAATAAATAATACACATTTAGAAGATTAAATTAAATTAAATTAAATTAAATTTAATTTAATTTTCCCTATTTCATAAAAAAACAATAAGAGCATGATCCGGAAAATTAATGGCTACAAAAAAAAAGTTAAAAAAATTCACATATTTTTTCAAAAGTCTTATAGATAATCTCTAAAGATAATTGTAACAATTCTGAATAAATCCACGCAAGATTACACATTTTCTCGATCCATAACGGTTATATATATATATATATATCTATATGTATAATATATAGGGGTATAAAGGACAATTCACATCAGGTAGTACCCGTATCCAGGTGTTGTTACATCCTTCTTTTGAACTAGGCAACCGCAGAAGCAGGGCCTTTCTTTGCCGTGCTCTCTCTCTCTCTCTTTCTCTCACTCTCCGGCGTTTGAAGGTACTTTCTCTCTCTACTTCTGCCCTAACCTCTCGCCGAATCGCAGTTGAACAAATGTCCTCATTGCTTACCTTATAAATCTGGCTTTTCCTCATTTTGATTTTTTCTTCCCAATTCTATTTTCATTTTTACCCTTTTAAACCAAAAAAATTGGACTTGGGATTGAGAAGTTTTTGTCTCCACATTTGGCTCTAACTGTCAAAGAGATTAAGCCAAACCCCAGATTTGATTGCGTCACCATTGCAGCCTCCACGAGCTCTGGCACCCGCCGCGGCCGCGAGTTGTTTCAGGCAAGTCTCTTTTCCCGCCCATTTGTCCGCATGCGTTTCGGATTTTGTACTGCATGTGAATCTGAAATTTGAATTGAACCGAAAATCATTTTTTGTTTTCCCTTGTTCCCCCTGCCAAGAATGTTGCCCAACTGAATTTTTGTCGAGTAGTTTAATCATGCAAGAGAAGCTAAGTATTGTTTCGTGAAGGAATTAGGGTTTAAAATTGTTGTCATTTCCTTGGGTGATGAAATTGGGTGGAAATTTGTGTTTATTCTGTAATGAATGGGCGGTATAGGTTTTATTTTGTAATTTTGTTTGCGGGTTTCTCTTTTTATGATTTCCATTTTTTTTTTCTTTTTTTTCTTGATTGATAGAAGTATCTACATGAAATGTCTGATGGATGCAATATGATGTCTTGAATAGATATCACAATGGATAAAAATGATGTAGAAATGGAGGATCCCGAAAAGCAGGATCAGGATTCAGGAAATAATGCTGAACGGTCAGAAACTAAAGTGCTCGACACTAAGACTGAAAGCAAAGGAGAAGAATTTCCATCTGCAGTTAATGTTGCAGGGGATGCAAATAAAAGTGAGAATGGGAGTGAAGACCTAAATAAATTGACAAATGACGCCATAAACAAGATCAATGGTGGGAGTGAGATGGAGGTTCAAATGAAACCTGAAAGTGAGACCAGTGAGCTAATGAATGTTGAGGGATCAACTGGGGAACAAATCGAAACCAAAAGTAAGAATGAAGAGGTAACCACCACTCAAGCTAATCCTGAAGAGCAAACTGCCGATAGAAGTACAGTGGACAAACAAACTGATGTCAGGAATGAAGTGGTTGAACAGAACTCCACTAATGGTGGGGTGAGAGAAGAGAACTCCACTGAGAATGGCGTAGAAGGTGGAAGTCTTGTTAAAAATGTGGAGGAAAATCCTAGCTCAGATGCTGCAGGGGAAAAACCCAAAGATACTGGAAAGGAGGATGGAGATCCTGGTGAACATGCTGCAAGGAGTGAAATGAATAATGAAAATGTTGATACTGGGAATGATCCTAGAGAAAATAGGCAGTTTCCCACTGAGTTATCTTCCAATGACGCTCCTCAAAGTCAGAATGCTAAGTTAGATGAGGTTCCAGCGGAGGATGCAGAAATGGAAGATACTGCTAATTGGAATGAGGATAAAGCGGTTAATGGCGAGCCAAAAGAACATGTTAAGGAAATAACTGCAGGCCCTGTAAGTGACGGGAATGCCAAGACCACTGAAACTGCAAACCAGCATGAAGTTGAAACTGCAACCAAACACGAAACTGATGGTTCTTCACTTCCAAACCAGCATGAAGTTGAAATTGCCACCAAACATGAAGCTGGAGGTTCTTCACTTCCAAACCAGCATGATGTTGAAACTGCAGCCAAACACGAAGCTGGCAGTTCTTCACTTCCAAACCAGCTTGGAGTTGAAACTGCAACCAAACACGAAGGCGATAGTTTTTCAGTTCCAAACCAGCATGAAGCTGCTACTCCCAATTCCCTTGTTAGAGATTCCTCTGTAAAGGCTGGAGACCACAGTGGAGAAACAGTTAAGACTGTTTTCACTCAAGCAACACTACCTCTGGTAATAGAACTAATACTGGAAAAATAGGATTAACTGAAATTTATGGATGAATTGGGGATTGTTAACCATTCTTCTCCATTGTTAGATGGCAGAGGATGATGACGGAACACCAGAAGATCAAGCAGCATTCATGAAGGAACTTGAAAATTTTCACCGGGAGAAGGCAATGGACTTTAAAGCACCAAAGTTTTACGGGCAGCCACTAAATTGCCTGAAGTATGTATGCTGTGCATTTTAATTTCATTTTAGTTTTGTTCTTGGCTTACAATTTATTTGTTTACCTTGTTGTTCTAGGTTATGGAGAGCTGTGATCAGATTGGGAGGGTATGACAGGGTATGGATGCCAAAATGTCTCTAATGCTCTTTTGCTTTTCTGTACCTTATATTCCATTTTTTTTTGTCTCTTGGCATGGAAGATTAAGGTTTTGATGTCTGTCTGCGTGGTTAGGTGGATACTTGTTCGGTACATACATGTGTGCACGAACTTAAGGCATATATGAGACTTTAGAATTACATATTTGTGTAATAGTAGTGAAATTTGATCTAGGTACTAATTGCGTGTGTCTTTCTTTTGTTCTTATGTCATATTTGCCCTTAAGTACAATAGAAACTTTTAAGCTTACATACTAACTAACAGAAGCTTTTTGTTTTTTACTGGACTGTAATTTTGTTGTGTGTGTGTGTGCGTTTGTTTTTTTTTTGGGGGGGGGGGGGGGGTTGGTTTCAAAATGATACCTAGTCTGCAGTCTTTTACCATTATATTTCAAACTTATAAAGATTTGAGGTACAAACTCAGTGATCAGATCACTAGCACTATTGGTTATTCTGCCTTGAAACTTGAAGTATTTTGGTATTGATGTAATTTGTTTGACTTTCTCATATTAAAGTAATTTTTTTAGATAATAATGTCCTGTGGTGCAGTTTTTAGTATTTTGAGTTTGTGGATCTATGAATAGGTAACTGGATCCAAGCTGTGGCGGCAGGTGGGAGAGTCATTTCATCCACCAAAGTAAGGCAATTCTTGGGAAGTAGGAACTTTTTACTGTTTTCTCTAGTTTGTTGACAAGTGTGTGAATGTTTTCTCGCATTTTTTTTTCCCTAAATTTTGATGCGATGTCACAAAGCATTATAAAACTTGAGCCCCCCCCAATACCAAAAAAAAAATAGTGCTTCCTGTAACTTCTTTTGGTTCTCTAAACAGCAAGCAGTTGTTATCAAATGTTTGTGATGTGCCTTGTTGAGTAGGTTTTATCAATGGATATTATAACTGATCATGTAGTGATGAAATTAAAAAAGAAGTCTGTAATGTATTAAATTTTAAAAATCTGCTTTAAATTTTTTATATCAGATTTTAACTTGTTTTCCATAAAGAATTTTTTTCCCAATATTTTTGTTCCACATTTTCATTTGTTTGACAAGTATGCTTGTAAGGCCTGTGATTTATCAGCACTTTGATTGCTTTTTAAAACATAAAATGAATTTATTTCAAAAGTTGATCCCTGGACTTGTCCTTTCTTTGGCAGGACTTGTACAACAGTTTCTTGGACGTTCCGCATTTTCTATGAGAAGGTAGCAATTCTGGCTCATTTTCTCTTTTTTCTTGTAATCATAGTCATATTTCCGTCTTTCTCCGGGGCTGTGAACTCTTCTGCAGCAACCTAATTCATTCAGCCTTTTGCAATACAAGTTTTATTGATTTTACACATTTTTTCTTTCCTATTTTTTTTTGTATATTTCTATATATTTTGAACATATTGGTGTAAGTATAACTTTAACCGGACATCCTATTTGTCCCTTGACAATTGTGAAGGAGATGAGTTTAGAACAGGATACTGAGCAATTTATAGTTATTGCCTTTCCACATATGTGTTTCTTCGTTGTTTAACAATTATAATTAGGTCCTGACGTTTCTTATGAGTAAATTACAATTTTTCCATATACCCGTCAGTCTCTTCTGGAATATGAAAAGCATAAGAGACAAAGTGGCGAGCTTCAACTACCTGTCGTAACACTCCCTGAAGCTTCTGGCGCTGACAGTGAGGTGAGTGTGCATTCTTCAAAACAATATTTTTTTTTTCTAAATTTCTTTATTTTGAAAATCTCCATGCGGGATATGTATTTGTACATGAATTGGGTTTCACCATGGCATAAAATTTTGCTAAACGGATAAGTGATAACAAAGAATAATGGAAGTGTAAATACTTTGTAATGGCACTCGTTCGGTTTCTTCTAACTTAATCTCACTCAGTGTTGTATAAAGAGTCCAAACTGTAATGTTGAGCAGCTGAGAAAAGCATAGCAGCTTATTATATTACTGAATTTTGCAGTTGTTTATGTAGGATTTCAAGGACATCATTTTTGGACCGTTAAATGGCCTTAGCTTTAATGCATCTCATTAGTTTGCATGATAATACAAGATATGCCACAGGGAGGATTTTTGACAGGTTTAACGAGTTACAAGTGCATGCAAGAAAACCATGATGGCTTAGATATCTGTTACCTCTCTCTCATAAATATATATACACCCCTGGCTCCTACCAAGTTTTATGTGTTAACAAATACGCACAATTGCTATTTCTTGTGCATGAATATCATCCTCACTCACATGTGACCTGTATCTATCTAGATTTTGTAGATTCTTATAAGTGTGTGTTTTTGTATTAATATACATATGGAAAAATATAATAAACTACAAAAGCCCAACTGTTCATACAATTTGGTCATCTCAAATAAATACATAGGGAAATGGCTGGAGTTCAGGAGCGGGAAGGGCTAGAAGAGATGCTGCTACTCGTGCTATGCAGGGTTGGCATGTGCAACGCCTTTTTGGCAATGGTGAGGTTGGTGAGCCTGTTATAAAGGTATGTAAAGTTTAATATCATAAAGCTTATTCTTTGAGTTCTGTTGGCATCATGCAGCTAATAGTTTCTTGTTCCATTTTCTTCACTTTATGCTTTAATAGGACAAGAATCTCAACAATATGGCAAAGCAGAAAAATGTCAAAAGCATCGGTAAGTGAATTTCTGTGAAATATGTAATGCATATACTCCTCCATTAACTAATCTCTTGGAACTATAGATATGGATTAGCATTACCTAATTTCAGTATCACTTTCTTTTCTTTATTTGGTTTATTCTGAGCTTGATATGTGTATTTAGGATCACTTAAGCAGAAGAGACCAAATGAAGGGGAGCAATCAGTCAAGGCTGCTCGAACTGAATCATCAAAGCAGTTAAGCCTTGGTTATCATTGGATTGCTTGTACTTCCTTTTGATTTTCTGTTAGATTATTTATTTATTTTTTAATTTAATTGGGAGTTGGGGAGCCTGGGTATGAATCTAGGACCTCCATGTGGTATGGAAGAAGTGATGCCACTTCAACCAAATGAAGGTGGTAGTAGGCCTATATTTGTTGAGTGCTGCAATTTTGCTTTTTATTTTTAGTTGAACTTGATTTTTTAGCTGTATATTGTCATGCTTAACTGGTGTGTCTTTGTTTAATTTGAGCATATTTGTCATTTTATATCTTTTCAGTGACCGGCGTGTATTCTGTGATTATAATCAGTACGTGTGTGAAATGATTTTTGATTTCTAATGAATGTCTCCAATTCTAATCAGATTCATTTTGTATTCATGTTATCTATCACTCAGCCCATTGTTACCTATGTCATTTTTTTTGATTCGTCCATTTGTGTTTGCAGTATGGTTCAGCCAGAATATATCCATGTTTCTGGTCTAAACATATCAAATACTGCATGTTGCCTTTCTTTGCTTGTCCTCATGCAAGAACTATTGGCATGTTTGTAAGCATTCCACCATTTTTTGTGCAAGGCGGATGCCTTTTTTGGTTGCTTTTCTGAATTTGTGCTTGCGTTGTAAAACAAAACTGCTTGGCAAGTGATCCTAGTCAAAAGGCTCCTTCTGATTGATTAAAATATGCATAGTTAAGACTAAAATGCTTCTTATTTTTGCAAGAAATTTATACATAATTCTTCAATATGGTTCTCCCACTTAGCTGTTATAACGCTCACAATCATCAATTTGATGCTGTTATATCTTGAATAACATGAGTTTGATTTCTATGCCAATTTAATAAGCCTGAAGAGAATAATTGGGTAAACTGTAAAGCTGGTATTCGTGAATGGACGATTGCATCTTTTTGTACAATTGCTGTAAATCTACTCTTTCTCCATCCCCCTTTTTTCCTTTTATTTCACACAGAAAATCAAATATTTACCTTTTCTCTTTTGGGTACAGAAATCTAACATTTACAGTTGTGATTATGTTGACCATTCTTACTATCATTTTTTATTGACTATTGATTTTTTACCTAACGGCTATCTTATTGGCAGACTGGTGACATCAGTTGTTGATGTTGGGCCTCCAGCTGATTGGGTGAAGATCAACATACGCCAAACTGTACGTTATTCAAAATCTTCCATTTTCTCTCTTCACCCTGCTCATAACATGCATTGAAAAAAAGAAATTTGACTGACTGGTTTTGAATGTGCAGAAAGATTGTTTCGAGGTCTATGCTTTAGTCCCAGGGCTTCTACGTGAAGAGGTGTGTAGAATCTCCTCTTTGAATTTTCATCCCACAATGTCCTTGTCTTTCCCTGGCCATTGATTGTTTTACACCTATCCCCTCCCCTCCATCCCCAGACACAAACATCGCTCTTTTTTTCATGCTTCTCACTGGTTTTCTGTAAACTATGTTTTCTTGATATCATTGTCTGTATTGTGCCTTTATTTGGTGGGTATATCCATGAATTAAAAGATTATGTTGGGAAAAATAATAATGTTATCACGCTGCTGGAAATAATTGGTGGGTTGTGGGTGCATGATTAGTCAGAGCAGTGGAGCAAATAATGGTTCAAAGTTGTGTATCTATCTCTTCTGAGGTGTCGGTCCTCTTTTGGTGTATATATCTATATTACATTATGTTCTTTAGAAAATTATGGATTCCCGCAAAACCAGTTATGGGGTCTCTAGAAACACTATCCTGTGTTGCCATTTGTTAAAGCTTTCATTTCAGTGGACAGTTTGGAGTCTCCTCTTACTCCATTATGAAATTTATCAGTTCTTCCAGTCTTTGTTGTAGTTTTGTTTGACGGTTTCCTTTTCCTTAATTTTGTTTTTGTACACTCTCGCATACTTTTCTGAAGTGTGACCACTAACAAGAAACTTCGGGATTCCCGTTTGTAAGAGCTTCATGTATATCGTGCATGATGTGTGTGCAATATGTCACTGTGAGACTCTAAATAAAAGCAGAATATGACAATTCAAGTCCTTATTTTGCTTGCTTAGGTGCGAGTTCAATCAGATCCTGCCGGACGTTTAGTCATAACAGGTCAGCCTGAGCAAGTTGATAATCCTTGGGGGATTACACCATTCAAAAAGGTATTCTTTTCACCATCTTTTATTATATATGATATGTATGTGGTCTTGATTATCTGTCCTATTTACTAGTAAGAAAATGATGCATTTCTTCATATACTAAGTTTTTTAAATTCACGGTTTTTCAATTATTAAAATTAAATGTAACTATCAAAGAAAATAATTAAATGGTCCCTCATTTCTAAGCCTTGACTGGACTGGTCAATTTAGATGTTTGCATGTGCCGTTTCGTTTGATATTCTTCTAATCCATTTTTTTGGGTCTACTCTCAACTCCCATGCATTATTTCATCATATCCATGTCACCCGTTCGTTTTGTGTTCATTTTGCTTCGACCCCCTTCGAAATATAATGTAATTATCAACACCTCCCTCAAACTTTCATAATTACTAACTTTGACTCGCACCTTTGAACAAACTGTCCCTGGCGTTAGAGCTTTTACCGGAAAATGACAACATTGCTAAAACTTTTATGTAAACTTCCTATTTAGCCCCTTTTTTGTGATTTTGTAACTACTATGTTTCCACTTTGTTCGAGTCTTGTTTAAGGCTTAGGAATCACATTCTACTATTCGGTTTTTTCAGGTGGTCAGCCTACCTGCAAGAATCGATCCACTTCAGACCTCTGCTGTGGTTAGCCTGCACGGACGCCTCTTTGTTCGTGTCCCTTTCGAGCAATCAAATGCCTAAATTTCTAGGCTCACCATTTTTTCAAAGTAGTCGGCATTTTCATTCCTAACCGCAGGTGAATCTCCAGTAGCAACCGATTCGTGCAGAAGTTCGTAACTTTGTGTATGTGTAGCTTTGACCATTACATGTGTATGATCAAATTTGCAGTTTAGGTATTAGATGTCTTTCTAGTCTTAGATTAAAGTTGTTACTGAGAAACATTATGGAGGCTTTTCTTTTTGAGTTGCCCCATTAGCTTTTAGGTCTTTTACTGTAAGACAGATGGATCCTTGATTCAATTACATAAGACCCCCACCCCAGTTAAAAGTCTGATATTTTTCAATAGTTTCTCCTTAAGACAATCACTGTTCTTTTTTTTCCCCTTTCTTTGTGAAGGTGTCGAAATGGGTTTTTGGACCCATGGGTCCAATCCAATTCGACTAGTTTCGGGTTGGATTGAGTTTTAAAATTTTATAAATGGGTTGAAGTGGGTTGCTCTTTAGTGGGTTTTATAATGGGTTTGGATTCTAAATGGGTTGAAGCGCGTTGCTTTGGTGGATTATATAATGGGTCTTAACTGGGTTGAAACAGATTTTAGATGGGTTTACACAATTTTTAAATGGTTCTAACAAAGAAACTACTATAATTTGATAATACATTTATGTAAGTGATGATTGAGATTACCTCAACCAATTTTATTCAATTAGCTTGCTAGGATGAGTTTTGAGATGGTATGTTAGCAATGTATACTAGCAAGACAAGCAGGTTGAAGCTACAAGGCGGTCATTGTTGTTTGATAGTACTCTAGGATGAGCATATAGGGTGGTACGGTCAAAACGTATACTAAAAAGGTTATCAATTAGCTCCCCTAGCTAGAATGAATGCGGGGAATGCTGTGATACAGTCTCCATACCCAGTCCCCTCGTGTCTGAATATCCTCTAAATTGTGGTTTTCAGACCAAGCGGGATTGGGGGCGTGGGGAGAGCAGCCCTCATGCTGGCACGTGTTCGGTTCACGTGTTTGAAAAGTGAGTAATAAGGAATTGCACCAATCCATTATCAATCATTGTCAAATTCATTATAAATTTGATTTATTTAAACCCGTTCTCTAGAACTAATTTAGAACTTGGCCTATTTTTGATCCGATTCAATAGAACCCAAATCATATTTGATTCAACCCATTCATTTGTCACCACTATTCTTTTATATATGTACTTTCGACTTGATTAGTCTTAGTAGCTCCTAAGACTAAAAAATCTAGATTGAAAGGAAAATTATTACTCCTAACATGCATAAAAACGCTGCATGAATCTATACCCTTCGATAACGAATTAATATATTATAAAATTAATTTCTGTGGCGAATTTATTTTATAACAGTTTTGATACCAAATTATTTGTCACTAATTTTTTTTTAAGTTCTATTTACATTAAAAATCCGTCACTAATTCATCACAGATATATTAAATTTTTAACAAAATCTCTCCACAACAAAATTTTCGTTAACAAAGAAAGTACTCTCTTGTAATGAAATTTGTCTAAGTCCTTGATTTTTCTTTTCATCTTATCATTATAATTCCTTGATTCGGTTGTCCAAATTTGATTCATTTATCTCATAACAAAAACCCAATTGGCTAAGTTAGATCTCTCAATCTCTATTTCTATTTGTAAGGTCTAAGAGGGGTACATATAGGAAACCGTCAACCCCACAGCTCATAATATCAAGTGCTAGTTGCCAAATTTTGTCTTGAGTGATTAAAATTGTCATCTTCAGAGTGAGAGAGAGAGAGAGAGAGAGGAAATTTGGGTGTGGATAAGAAAATGACATGGTGGGCCACCATATTTATGTCTTGACTGAGGATATTATGATGAAAAAAATTTGAAAAACTTGTCCACAGCAAGCCAAGGGATATCTCAATTGTCCATCATTATTAGCTACACACCCACCCCTCTTGATGCAATCACTAATCATGCATAGAAGTGTGTGCCACTATTAATCCCACCCCAACCGACCCCCACGTAGTCCGGATGGAAAATACGCCTCATAAAATTCTACCTACTTGAGGAAGTACCATTTATCCTACCCCACCCACCTTAACCCAGGGTAAATAAAAAATACGGTTCATAAATTGCTACCCACTCCGATAAATAATGTTCATCTCACTCCACCCCCACCCCACCCTACATTGACCTGGGTTAGATGAAAAATATAGTTTATAAAATGCTACCTTTGAATAAATATTGTTCGTCCCGCCCCACACTATCCCAACCCAGGCTAGATGGAAAATACTGTTCATGAAATACTATCTACTTGAGTAAGTACTGTTCCTCCTACCCGATCGCACCCCGACCCATATTGGATGGAAAATACGATTCATGAGATGATGTCCACTTGAGTAATATCTTAATGGTATTATCAATTGTTAGATCAAGTATGATAATGTCATAGTTTCGCTTTGTTAGACTCTTTTTGACAATATCATATGCAAATCCAACGACTAAAAACATTAGCCAGATAATAACCCAATTGGATAATATGAAATTTTATGAAAATACAAGCCCATCTCAATTCATAGCTATTCCGAACATATTTTACTATTACATTGTCATCTCATTGCAAGCATAACGTTTTCTTACCTGTTGACAAATCATTGCTAAAAAGAAAAAGAATGTAACAAACAAACCCTTACTCTAATAATTCAAAGGATGATTTGTTACATTTTGTATTTTAAAGGGTTAAATGCGATACAAGGTACAATTCAAGAGTGCAAAGTGTAATTAATTCTAAATTTAATATTTTCTCTAAGGTTCCAAATGTCGTCTTTCTAACTAATCATTCACGATAATATATACATAATCAAGTGTAAATTTCATATAGTGCAAATGGTAAAGTGTAACGAAGAAAATTTAACTGATACACGTATAAAATTATGTACAATTCCAAGGGCAAAATGATTTTTACATTTTCTAAATTCGAACACAACAAAAACTCCACTTTAAAGTGAAGATTAATCCTTGGGAAAAAAATAAATAACCAAATCAATTAATCGTCAAGAATAACCCGCATGCACATTGTCATTGTGTTGTGTACAAATCACTTT
Source organism: Petrea volubilis (assembly GCA_026212405.1). NCBI lineage: Eukaryota > Viridiplantae > Streptophyta > Magnoliopsida > Lamiales > Verbenaceae > Petrea > Petrea volubilis. The sequence goes on along the minus strand of CM047874.1, from coordinate 27,001,149 downwards.
GCATACATCTAAAAATAAGTTTCCTCAAAAGTCTCCCAAAAAGACTTGAGATTATAAGTGGCACGTATTGCTTGTAACTCAATCAAGTCGCATGCTTGCTTGCATTTATGTAAATTCACGTAGAAAAATGACAAGAATTCATGAAATAAACAAACCAAACTTGAGGCAAATAGTTACACGCACGTGTGTGTGTGTGTGTGTGTGTGTGTGTGTGTGTGTGTGTGTTTGCATGGGGTAAGTCCAGGCAAAAAATTCCATAGTGTTGATGCTCATGAAATATTGTTTTCAGCAACCTGGTGCCTGCAGATTGTGGAGCACACAAGACGAACTCTTAATTAGCCCATCTTACAAACTCATTATACATACATATATTTATGTGTGTGTTCTTTTTCGAGTTTGACTGATTCAAATTCCAACAGTGCTTTCCTCTCGCCATCTGAGTGCTTAGCTCTTTATAGGAAAATGGGCTTTCTTCTTTTGTTGCCTAAATAGGAAACTTGCATTAATGGGCTTCATTCCTCAATGCTTCCTTTATTTAAAGCTCTACAGTAGGCGTGCCTGTTACACATGCTTATCAACAAAATAGAAACTCCTCATGCTTCCATCTTTGCATGAAGGTTATAATATGCATATATATACATATATATATATATCTATGGTAGAGCCAGAAGTTTTTATAATTTGATGAGAAATTAATTTTTAAAAGAAAAATACAAGTAAAATTTAACTTGACGTGAACTCAATGGATGGGGGGAGGGGAGTGTGACCGAACCCTCCAACACCCTAACTCAATTATCGCCTATCAATAACAAATAGGAATCACTACGTTGAGTGTTTTTCTTCTAATTATTAACTCTCAAGAAATACGTTTTTCTGTCCAACCAATGTTTTTTGAGATCAGATTTGAATGTGATAATATCAAAAATTGTTAAAATTATTAGATCATCACAATCAAATCCAATAGTTAAAAGTGTCGGTTATATAATACTCAACTAGGTAGCATATAATGGACTCCCTAATTTCATGCATGTAACCCTTTTCCCAAGTGGGAAGAATCCTATCCAATCAAATCAAATTTTGGATAAATGGTTTATTTCTTTCTTATTCTCTTTTTTTTTTTTCAATCCAAAACACAAATATTAGTAATTATAATCATCATGCGGTTGATGTTCAATACAAAAATAATAACTAATAACATAACAAAACACAATAACAATCATCAAATGATATAGTTAGGACAACTAACACAAATCATACTTTTAACGAGTTCGATCGCATGCAACCAATCATATAATAAAACCAATCATATAATAAACGTTATTGAACTTCCCAAATATAAACAATCATATAATACATATATCACATAGTTAGCTTTGATTCAACTAAAGCTTAATTGAAGCCAATTTGAGTACCCTTTAGTATAGTTTTTCGTATAAATTAGAATTTGCCAAGCTTATACAAAATTAGAAACTCAACAAGGTTAAAGCTCCTAGTGTAAGTCCCAATATTGATCAAAAGACTCCAAGTAAGTTTAGTTTAAATATACTAGCAAACCTATATTTCACTTCTTACAATACACCATTTTAAATGTTCTAGTTAACATGATTTAGGGTCTAGTAAATTAATCATATTGATAAAGTAGAGGGTTTTAATCTTGTAGCATAATCAACACACACACACATATGAGCTTGTTTCCAATTTAGAGCTATACCCTACATAAACACAGATCACTAGAATTACTCAAGTTTAAGATCAAAAACAAGAACAAATTTTCTCGAGATCAAGTTTGTCATTTCATTCATATCAATCATGAATTAAAGAAATTAAAAGTAGAGGACCACTCAGATAAACAGGAAAAAGTAATATATGGAATAAGGATGCAGAAAAGACATGCAAATGCAATTTCTCAAGTCCTCTCGGAAAATTTTAGCCCAAGTCTGACACGGTCAAATCTAACTAATTGTATAATCAATGTTAATACACTCATCATGCATGTGATTGATCGTTCTTTCCGAAACTGTATACTATTTACATAACACATATAAAACAGTTGGGGGCATGATTAACACTAATTCAATTGAATCGGATATGTATTAAAATTTCCCGTGCCTCCAAATCCTACCAAAATCAAATGCCCATCATCATAGCAATTGACAAAATTGCTAAACTACAAATAAAACTTCAAACAAAATAGTCACATAAAAAGTAATGAAGCAAAAATGCCAAGGAGTGCAGCAATCTAAGCATGAAGTTCAACTTACTCACCTTGGAAAATTGCTTCAAATTCCATCTTCTACACTTTGATCATCATGAGCCTCCATTGAAACCAAAGAAAACATATATAGAGTACCCTAATAAAATATCAACTTCACCTTCACTATAACATCTCTTTCGCTTTTTCTAGCAAGAAAAAGGCTAATTTCATTCAATATTTTATCTTGTGTTGCACTTCAGATTACATGACAAATGTATTAAATATTTAATATAAAAAAAGCATTTAATTATACTTGGCATATTTAAATCCATATATCTATGTGTGAAATAAAATAAAACATGGCAGAAGATCCAAAATGAATTTGCATCATCATCATCATCATCATCCCCATTGTCCACTTCCCATTCATTTCTAATAAACAAAACAAAGCTGAGAAATATACTACATAAAATAAAAGCTCATTAACACCATTTTTCTTGAAAAAAACAAACATTTTAATTTCAAGAAAACATACTGTAATCCTTGTTAATCAAAATGGTGGCCTCGCAGAACCACCACTCCCCCATCCAAACAATTCAGCTGCAAATGGATAGTTCCCCGGCGGCGGAGCACCGCCGCCGCCGCCGCTTGAGTTAAAAAACGAACCGCCGCCATCGCCACTGCCATCACCACCACCGCCACCACTGCCATCACCACCCCCATGACCACCGCGGCCACCTCCAGCCGTGACGCCCGAAGACTGCGACGCGCTAGGCTGCGACTGCGCAGCGGCTGCGCCACCGCCCTCTTCCTCCTCAAGAGGCAACCGTTCGAACACCGCATTAGCAAAAGACGCCGCCATCAGAACCACAGGCCCGGACGCCACCAGCGGCCCCACCACACTCCCTCCAACGACCTGCCCCTGCCCGCCGGACAAGAATATCGACAGCCCGCCGGCCCCCGGCGGGGCCGGCGGAGGAAGCACAGTGCCGGTGAGCGAGAGGATCTCGAAACGGCCGTGCAGCGTCACCACGCTCCCGGACGGCCCCGCCGGCTGGCGAAGCGTGACGTTCGCCACCGTGCCGCTGCCGCTGAGCACGCAGACCCCCCTCCCCCGCCGCCGTGCGTAGACGGAGAGGCTCTCGACGACGTCGTTCCCGGACGAGACCTCTAGGACGTGGGACCGGAGCGCATTGGGGCTATCCCTGGTCACGATTATCGGCGGCTTGGGCTTGTTCTTCGATCCCGGTGGACGGCCCCTCGGGCGGCGGCTGGTGGTGGGAGTGCCTCCGGAGCTGGTGGTGGCGGCGGCGTCCCCGTCCTTCTCCGGCGGAGAATCATTCGAATCCGGCGGAGATTGCTCGAGTTCAGCGCTAGGGTTGTGGCCGTGAGAAGGCCTCTGCTGTAGGGTCAGGAGGGGATGAACGAACCGGCCGGAGCCGGGCTCGTGCTCGTACCCGGCCATTTAGCCTAATCGAACAAGTGCGTGACAAAAATAAGAAAATAGACAACCAAAGAATGATCAATTAATTATGTGAGGGCTTTTTTTGGGTAATAGAATCTGACTAGAACAAGATTTAGTTTGTTCTGGTAGATTTATGAGGGCTTTTTTTGGTAATAAAATCTGACTAGAACAAGATCGAAACGCGAGAAACAAAACTTATATATCTTGAGATCCACCCACAGCAGGGAGAAAGAACTATTTGACTAGAATCCAAAGAACTGATTGGACATCAACCCATCATCTACACGTAAATACCTCTAGATTTTAAATATTCTCCACTTTGAAATCTCATCCTCCATCTTTCAACTGCAACTTGCATAAAACCCAACAAAGATTTCAAACAAGAGAAAGTGGCAGACACCAAAAAATGTCTTGTAATTCTCTTTGAGGAAAAAATACAAGACAAGAAAAAAAAACTTCAAATTTTTTGCCCTGAAGCAATACGAGATTCAGAAGATGACGATGGTGATGATAGAGATAATAAGGAGATACTTTGCAGTGAAGTGGGAGAAACCTTGGAGGAGAGAGATACTCTGAGCAAACAGCGGTGTGGAGAAATGAATAAAGAAAGTGAAAAAGGATAATTGTGCAAATATTATATGGTGCGCAAGAGAGAAAAGAATGAACTCATGAAGCTAAAAAGCAGAAGAGAATAGGATGTACACAATAGTATATGTGTGTATATAATATATGTATGTGTGTAGAGCGAAAAACAAAATGGGGGCATGCGCTTAGAGAGCTGAAATTACATCGAAAGAGAGAAGCAACGAGTGTGAGGGTGTGTCTAGTTTGACTATTTGGAGAGAGAGAGGGAGAGAGGATCAGAGGAGAGAGATGGCGGGGGAAAGTGTCCAGTAAAACCAGGGTAAAAAGCAGGCAATTACCGAGACAACAAATTCCTCGAATTACTCATGCCGCCACTAATTCCCCTTTTGGCTTTTTTTTCACCTTCTCTTTGGGTGAAAATTGAATATTTATATTATTAGTTTTATGTCTTTAGGGTGAAGTTTTTATATGAGTCCGGTATTTGAAACTTACATATAAATTAAATGGTTGATGTTGTTATATGTTATTTTTTAATTAAATTAATAATGTGGTATAATTTGAATTGTTCGATGCATATGTTAGACTCAGATACGATCTGTTTTTACATTTATCAAATAGATTGACCATAACTAAATATGAGTTATGTAAATCTCACACCTAGTGCAATACATTAGATTGTTTAGATGAATAATATATATGAATTTATATTTGATTTTCTTTTTACTTTATTCGCTGAATTAAAATTGTGAAAAAATTCTTATTTTGCCCTATTTTGACACTGCATTGTTCAGTTGCGACTTAGGGCAAATTATAAAACCTTTTCCAAATTCGAGTATTTTGAAAAACACTTGGCCAAAGCAGGGGCAAATTTTTTTTTTTAAATTATTACATCATTTTTATACGTATGCCACTTATCCAATTATTCGATATATTGTATTAGATATAAGATAGAATACACCATAAATATGTTATTTTATTATCCAATTAAAATAGAGAATACGTAAAATTCTCTCTTGAAGACCTCTGTAATTAAAGAAAAAGGATGATATCATTGTTTTAATTTGGCAGTTTTTGCAATTATGTGATCCTTAGCTCACTAGGTGTTGATGCAATAGTTGCAAGATAAAAAAAAAAACATTTTGGTTTCACAATTTAAAATATAATTATAGACTTTGGCTTTATATAACTTATACTTTTGGAAGAGGCTTTTACTTTTTTAGTAGTGGTGATTAGGCGATTTGTTAAATGAGATTCTTGGTGTATATTATACTATTATATCAAATGATTAAAGAGATAATATAATACTTGTGTATATAGAAAGAAGGAAAAAGAAAAACCCTCAAATTTAATATACACACATTATTCATCCTACCACCCATTTGTCAACACTTATTCAATAATTCATTGGATTCTGTTATAATCAAAACTTAGCTACAGCTAAACAAACTTTTTAATTAAGTGATTTCTTAGTTTAATACACTCTTGTGATTAAGCAAATTATAAGAATAGATTATTAATCTATAATGTGGGACATGAACATGCCTAAATCTAAGTGAGAATAGGGAACGTTGTCTTCTTTGAATTGTATATTTTGATAGTAGCGTTTTACCAAAACCTCTAATCAAAGTTATACATGCCAATATATTATTGGAAATAGATGGACCAACTGGATGAGATAACGGGTTTAGAACACTACAAGAATGCACACTCTTTATTAATGAGGTAATTCATCTCAAATTTAATGAATGAGAACATACTCTAACACGAATTTAGTTTATTGAAAATTCATTAATAAATATTTTATCATTAATTACTGTTTTCATTGGGTTTTAATAGGAGTCAATTACATTCATTACAAATATCTTACATATGTGTGTTATAAAATTGAATATTATGATGTTTTTAATTTTAATGGCAATATATATATATATATATATTTTTTTATACAATTTTAATGGCAATATTGTGTAGGAATATTTTGATATTTTACAGTATCATGGAAATTATATTTTACCTCAAATTTGATAAGGTTGTTATAATTAGTATCAATATAAAAACTATATTTTACTTCAAATTTGATATTTCAATAGTATTCTCTTTTATCAATTATCTATCAGTTGTTTTAGTGGGATGAAACGTTAAATCCCTTAAGTAAGATTCAGAATTTGAATTCTATAATTATGAATGAAGCAACTAGTTTGAATGGTCGTCGCCTATAATGAACCTTTATGATATCAAAATTCGAATTAATCGATCAATAAATCGAAATTAAATGACTAATAAATAAAAAATAGTGTTCTCTTGTCTCTCGTCCTCTTTCTTGTAGGATTGAAACTCTCTCTCTCCCTCTCTCTCTCTAGATGTTGTAGGATAGTTAACCAAAATTTGGATAGTTCTGTCAAGTTAATTGCGTATGAATTTATTAGAGTTTTGAATGTTTATTGATGGTCACAGGTCAAAGTGAGGGTACATAGAATGGAAGCATGTGGAGGGTGTCGGCCGGGACATTCGAACTTGCTCTGTATCCCATTTATTTTAACCTTATTAGCTTATTTAGCCCATCACTGAAAGAGTTGACACTCGCTACCCGTCCACACGATTCTGCAAGAGCGATATCAATGTAGCCATTAGAACTATAGAGAACACATCCAAGCCATCAATAGGTAAGTTGTTCTATGTTTGCAAAACTGGAAGATAGCAAGTTCTTCAGTTGGTTTGAGCCGCTCCATGTCAGTTAGGTTTCATCTATGCTTCAATTAATTTTCGTCATATGGTGCAATTTGAAGTGGAAAATGACGTTGAATAAGTGGATGAGGTGGTTTTGAAGTTGACAAGAATGATAGCTTCAATTCTCCCAAGATTCATAATGCCACAAACATCAACAATGTCAACATGGATTGGGTAACACGTACCTTGTTACTTTGCATTATACTTGCTTTAATGTTTCATAGCTTGAGATGAATTTTTATTTAAATATCATTTGAAGGAAATGCGATTTTGTAGGTATTAATCCGTAGGACTTGCAGAATTTACAAAGTTTATATTAAGATTAAGAGAGAAAAAAATTAAGTGATTAATAAAGCATAAATTTGAAGTAATAAGCTTTATAGTGAAAATGTAAATAATCTTTAATCAAATAATTGTAACAAAAGTATGAAATTTGATCCGGTACAAACACCATTAATTACTCATTTGTTATTAAAAATTGAAAATTCCTTGCTCATAATATCTTTTTCATTAACTTTAAATCTTTTAATAAGTACTTATATATTCAATGCTTTTGTCCAAAATCTATAAGTAGGGGTGTCTAATACCTGACCCAACCCACCAATCTGGTCATGATCCACCCAGAAAAAATCAGGTTCGAGTTGAATCGGATCAGACTCGAAAAGCAACTTGAAAAAGAATTAGCTTGGGTTTCGAGTTGACCCGCAAATCCAAAAAAAACAAAAAATTAATATCACCCAAAACTTGAACCCAACCCGATTAACCTAACCCACCCAAAATATAGATAGTATAAAGGGTTAATTACCAGTTGCATCCCTCAACTGGTACTCATGTAACACTTACACCCTAAACTTCATTTTGTCACATTTACCCCACTCTATTTTCGAAATCATCAGATTTTGCTGACGTGGATGTTGACTAAAGTGAAAATTACTGTTGTGAATGATTGTTGAAGCATTTGGATATTTTTGCCCCTAGTTCTTGCTTCTTTTGTGTCCCTTTGTATATGAATATGTTGAAATGTATTTATGCAATCTTTTATTTATACAATATAAATATATTTAAATTAAATAATATGAGTATGTTAAATTATACATATATGTATAAATATATATGTATTCTATTTTAAATATATAGTATTCTTTATATTTTAAAATATAAATTTATTAAATTATACATGCATGTATAAAATAATAAAAAACTCTCAAATACGCATATATGCATATTAATTATATGTATAAAAGGTCTAAAATAATATGTAATCAATAAACAAATGTATTTACACAATTTATTATTTATAAAATTTAAATACATTTATATTAAAAAATATATAATTATATTAAATTATCAAAGCTCTCATATATTTACAAATATGTGCATATATATACAGATACCTACAATATATTTAAATTTTAAATATATAAATTTATTTACATTTTAAAATATGAATTTATTAAATTATACATGCATGTATACACAATTTATTATTTATAAAATTTAAATATATTTATATTAAAAAAATATAATTATATTAAATTATAAAAAACTCTCATTTTTTTTTAAATATATACATATATATATATAGATACCTACAATATATTTATATTTTAAAATGTAATTAAGTAGAAGCTAAAAGTTTTGAGGGACAATTGAGGGAGAATATAATTTTTGGGATCTAAGTGAAAAGAATGGGACCAATTATTAGAGACTTAAAAAGTTGAGGGGCTAAATTGATTAAAATAAATGAAGGATAAATTTGGTATTTAATAATTAACCTGGGCTACTTAACGGCCAAATTCTAACGCCGTCAATAAAGTAAGTTTGATTTTTAAGTAGATGGGCTGAATTATTATGTTATGAAGTTAAGGGGTGTAAGTGTTATATGGGTACAAATTGAGGGGTACAACTTATAATTACCCTAGTATAAATAAAATCTCAGATTTTATTTTCCAATCAAACCCTAGATCTAATTGAACAAACACAATAGCCGACTCACTTCTCACTTCATCAGTTCACAGACTTCGATAGGAGCAACGGACAACTTCTTTGTTGTAAATCGAAATTGAATGACTAACAAATAAAAAATAGTGTTCTCTTGTCTCTGGCCCTCTTTGTTGTAGCATTGAAATTCTCTCTCTCTCTCTCTCTCTCTCTCTCTCTCTCTCTATGGATGATGTAGGATACTAAACTAAAATTTGGATAGCTCTGTCAAGTTAATTGCATATGAAGTTAGTAGAGTTTTGGAGGGGAATCGCCCCATGCAATTGAATGTTGATTGATGGTCAAAGGTCAAAGTGAGGGTACACAGAATGGAAGCATGTGGAAGGTGTCGGGACATTGGAACTTGCTGTCTATCCCATTTATTTTAACCTTATCTTATTAGCTTATTTAGCCCCTCACTTGTGCGTCCGCCTCTATGCGCACATCCCTTTGACTCTTCCAAGTTCCAACCCATCAATACGACACATAGGATATTCTATTATATATTATAATTTTTTATTTCAATAGATAAATATACGTTATTTTTATTTGTTTCATGCGACGACTAAATTCTCATTGAAATAATTATTTATTTTTGCAATTTAAATATTTTATTTCTTAAGTCCATAGAATACGTACCACAGGAACGTACCTATTTCACTAATAAAAAAAAATTGAAATTGAGAGATTTTATTATAAATTTAAAATAATTGTAATATATTAATGACAAAGTTAAATATAAACAGAACTAAAGAAACTGTTAGTGATAACATATTTACTAATTGAATTGTTGTATATAAAATCTGTTATAAAAATTAAATTTATAATATATTGATTTATCACTAAATATCGTATATTCTTGTAGTGAATGCTATCAGACATTCAGAGATAGAATCAGAATTTTTTATATGGAAATGGGGGTAAGACCAAATTTTTATAAAATATTATTATTTTTTTGGGTGGGGGTTGGAGGGGACGGGACAAAATTTGAAATTTTCAAAAAACAAATTGCATATAAAACTTAGCTCGATCTACACACAAGGGAAGGTGGTTGACGGCACTCGCTAACCCCCTAGGTGCGCATCTGCCAACATCTCACTAGGATCCGACTAAATCCAAAGCTAATATCATTAGAACCAGTATAGACTGCTATTCTTTCCACAATTATTTTGTATATATATGCAAAGATCAAATTCAAAACCTAACTCGAATAATTCAAATCTCTAATCATTTGAATCAACAATCGTTGATAATTTAAAATATTTTGGGCCATCAAATGAGAGCCAGAAATTTTTATGGGGTGAGAAATGCAAGGAGGCCGAATTCTGGCTGCGTTTGTCTTACTTTTCCCCCCAATATGGATACAAATTGCACACTGCCCTACAACTTGTCACCAAACAGCCGCCACCCACACAAGTTTCATCATTCCCACCAACGAGCTACCATAAAATTAGTTTTATGCCCCAATAAATTCTAGGATTCTCAAATCCACCCCACACCACCAAACTCCTTTCTCCTTAATTTTTCCTAGGACACACTTCCTTTTTTCTAAAGCCACATCAACAAGTGGTAGAGAATGCCAATGTTATCAAATTTATTGGAGATGTTTAGCATCCCATATTTCTTATTGTAAACTAGGTATTTTGAATTATTACTTATAAGATATAATTACCTCCATTGGAGGGACGGAGTCAGGAGGGAGCGGTGAAGCCCCCCCCCCCCCGCCCCCCAATTATTAAATTTATATTGAACTGAAATTTACAACTATTTATTTGAAAATTTTAAATTTTGTCCCTCTAAATCATATAAAAAAATTATAATATGTTATATAAATTTGATCTCGCCCATCAAATAAAATTTTTTAGTTCCGTCCTTACTCCATTGAATCAATCAAAGATTTACAGTTTAATAATTTTTTAACAACTCTTCAATCGGAAAGAATAGCGCTTGAGTAGATTTTTCTAAATGAGGTTATAAAAGATAAGACAAAGTATATATATTATCGGTTATAAATGAGATAACAAAAGTCATGATAAATCACATAACGTGGCAACAAAAGTTGAAGTCAAGTATTTATATTTTTTTGTTAGTATTCAAGAGTAATTTTTCCCATTATAAATTAAGATCCAAATAAAACTTGATTTTATTTTAGAGCGCGTAAAGTAATCAAGTTATTAAGAAACTATAAGAATTAATGACATAAAATTTCCCAAGAGCAAGCAACACTTACCTCGTGGCCCTCGTGTTTTTGGTCCATAACTTAGAGCGCGCACAGCCTATTTATTAACTAAACTTCAAAACAATCTACGTGGTTACAAGTACTTTTTGGCCCAAGTGATGAGTTTAAAAGATGTCTTAGGTTCTTTTTGTTTGATTATTTACTATAATTTTTTTTTCAATTGAATGAAGTAAAAGGTGTCTTCGGTTGATATCTCTCATCAGGACAAAGGTATATAATTGCTGTCAAAGTGGTCCAAACACATTACTTCTTTAGGAAAATTGATGAAAATGTGAAAATGTTTTTCAAGATTTGATGGGGAGTGGATGTGTGAATTATACTACACTACTGCTTTTCCTAAAGGGGTTTATAAAAACCTTGGGCAGTCAAAAACCTACTCTCTCTATCTCTCTCTCTCTATAGACAAGAACATTTCTTGATTTGGCAAAGGAAAGACAAAGGGGTCTAGCAAGCTAAAAGGACAGCCCACTGAAAATAAGCAACCAAGAATGGTTTTTGTGAAGTGTAATTATCTTGTGATGAGCCATAAAGTGGATTGGTACTATGCAAGGCACATTTTTTACCCCCCAATACACAACAGTTTTGATACCAAAGAAGTAGTGTCACAATGCAATTAAACGAGGGAACCAGAAATGAAAGCATATGGGCCCAAACCATGTCTAAAATGGGAAGGTTCAAGGCGTCAAGTAAGCAAACTCCAACACACACACACACACACAAAAATAGGAAAACCAAAAGGGTCCCTCCAATCTCTCAACTTGACACACACACAAAAACAGGAAAACCAAAAGGGTCCCTCCAATCTCTCAACTTGTCAATGTTGATGGCCAAAATATGCCAATTTGAAGCCATCACATCCCAAAGTTGTGAGTCATGGTGTTATACCATATTCCCAATTGGGTAAGAACGTCTCCTATAGGGCATGGTGATTTTGCCTTGATGACGTGGAACATGGTTTTGACCCTAATTCTTTCAGGAAAGAGTGAGTCGATGATATATCCACCCTCTTTCAAATGATCCACTAAGAATTATTCATTTTCCCATATTGAGTTATAACGTGTCAGCATTCTAGTCGATAAATTTTGATGGAATGACAAGCGTAAGTGATTTACTTCGTTTGTCTAAACGCTTGATACGTAGAAGTAGTGACAACATAATAATTATTAATCACATTTTCTTTTTTGTTGGGTCGAAATCAGAATCTGCAGATGATAAAAGAGAAGAGCTATTATATTTTTGTATATAATCTCCTTTAAAATGATGTTTGATTAGCCATATGTCATGATTTAGTTCCCTAAATCATGTAAAAGAGAATAGCTCGCACTCAACGTAGGGTGTGTGGACATGATGCGTGTACATTATGAACACAAAAGGATGTCAAGCTCACAAATGTCACAAACATCCTCAATTTGCTTCTCTCTCTCTCTCTCCCTCTCTCTCTTCTTTTTATTTTTTATTCTTTTTGGTAAATTTAATTTGCTTTTTTCTTTTTCTTGCTAAACGTATGTGCCACCAAACTCTAATAATTAGGTAGAGTGAATTGGAGCACTAACCCACTAAAGAATTTAATATTGGTTTCTATTACCTTCAACAACCCATTTGACTTTCCATTTTTTAAAGAAGCATAGCCAAATCTCTGTTGTCAATCTTCAAAAGTACTCCTTGTCTTTTTTTATTTTTTCTTCCCCCTTAACCATTCAATTTTCGGCCTATTTATTGACTACTTCGAATTTGAGAACTATAAAGACTTAATTATGGAGGTAATCCTCACAATCCAATTATTTCACTTATAATTCTAAAATTCAAACTCTTTTTTTTTTTTTTGATACATAAAAATTCAAATTCTAACCGTTGTTTAATGGATCTAACGAATCATCTCACTGCCATTACTACTATTATAAAATTTTTCATTCTTTTTTTTTTAATTCTCTTATGTAAAATGTATAAGATATTAAGTCAAAGAAATATTTTTTATTGGATATATATAGAACGATTTTCCACTTTGGAGTGTGGCTAGTTAGTTCATGTGAGGGTGACTAACTTGACAAAAAAATAAAAAATAAAAAATAACTAATAATCAACTAAAAAAACTAGATTTTTTTCCCACCAATCAAATCTAATCATGTTTTTAATATTCTATTTGCATATAATTACTCCATTTTTTTTTTTATAATTACCATCCAATTCAAAAACCATGATAACACGATCATCATTATATGTATTGCCTAAACCAATTGCGAACTTGTTTGAAGGGCATTATTGAGAAAAAAAATACTTTTTTAATCATACTACAATTTGAACTTTAGATTAAGATATATATTTTATTTTCTGAGGAAACGTCGACCATTAATTCAATATATTTATTTAATAGAAAAAACATCAAAGAGCAAAAAGAAGAATCAAGTAATTAAGGGCCCACGTAGACATTGAAAAATTCGATTAAGGGACCCTAAACAATACAATTTGTCCTAATTAATTATAAAATTCAAAAGAGCTAAGCAAGTTGCTAAGAGCTTTCCAGTAGTGCCCCTTTTTTTTTTTTAAGAAAAGAAAAAAAGGCCACTCACAAATTTCTTGATAGTGGACCAAATAAATTCGTTCATACTTTGTCGTGGTCTTTAATTTTTCATTTGACTTAACCACACAACTAATGACCAATCATAATTAGGGCATAGCACCTATTATTGACAATTGCTTGTGGCTTAGGAAATAAATATTTACCAATACTATGCATCTCTCTCTCTCTCTCTCTTAAAAAAAAAGACCCCACAAATACAATGAGCAAAAGAACATTATTTTATATAAATCCTCAACCCCTCTCTCTCTCTCTCTCTCTCTCTCTCTCAAACAAAGAACCTACAAATACAATGAGCAAAAGAACATTATCTTATATAAATCCTCAACCTCTCTCTCTCTCTCTCTCTCTCTCTCTCTCAAACAAAGAACCCACAAATACAATGAGCATAAGAACATTATTTTATATAAATCCTCAACCCCTCTCTCTCTCTCTCTTAAAAAAAAGACCCCGCAAATACAATGAGCAAAAGAACATTATTTTATATAAATCCTCAACTCATTTTTTTAGATAAATATACATGGTACCGTACTTACGACTCATTATGGCCATCCAAATTGCCAAGAAATATTTGACAATTTCACGAAATATTAACACAAAATAAGAATAGGAATTTTCTAAAACAAAAATGCTTATTTTTTTGGGGAAAAAAAACAAATCTATTGGAAAAAAATTGATTTGGCTGGACTTTTTTAAAATGAAGAAGTTAGATGAAAAGTTCAAGAGTGACCTATTTTTTAAAAAGTTATTCAAAATAATTTAAAATAATAATATCTTATAAAACACTTTTAATTATTATATTCAAACACAAAACTACTTAACTTTTAAAAAAAAATCTATTATAAAAACCATGGCCTGAATAGAACTTTTTTAAAGCGTATTTAGGACCTATTTGTATGGACATAGACAAAAAAATAATTACTTTTTGGACGATACTTTTTACAGTAAATTTTTTTGGTTAAACGAATAATTTTGCGCTTCGATACAATAATTAAAAGTATTTTAAAATATGCTTTTATTTAAAACTAATTTTAATAACTTTCAAAAAAAACCCATTTTTTACTCTTTTTTTTTCCCTGACTTCTACTTTTAAAACTCCTCTAAACACAATTTTTTTTTACTCTAATTTTTCTTTTTTTAAAAAATAAGTATTCCTCCTTCACAAAAAACCCATCCAAACAGGCTCTTAAACAGGTCTGAAAGCTGAAGCTAAAGCTTGTGCTCTTGTTGGAACAAATCTACGTCGGCAGAATGACTTACGTTACACGTTGAATCCTTGATTCAATCAAAACACACGTCGACCACCTTATTTTAGCAGTAAAATTTGACACAATCTATGATACACAAGTAGAAACAATATCTCCAACATATTCCAGACAAAATCATTCATCTCAAAAGCCATTGAAAGATAACAACTACACCTCAGTCTCGTCCAACTTTTGTGAAAGAAAAAGATAAAAAAGATGATAAGATAAAACCTTCCTTAGAAAGGGCTGCTCTGTGTGTGTGTGCGCGTGTATCTATCTATATATATATATATATATATATATATAGAGAGAGAGAGAGAGGCCTAGAAACAATACTAGTCAAAAGATCCTCCATCCACCAAGTGCATTTACAGGTAGGACAAATAAATAGAATAGCACATCAACTCACCCAGAAAAGGTCAGCCCTTCAACTTTGGCTGGCCTCTTTTAAGCTTTTGTGCTATGTCTTTTCCTTCGTTTCATCAAAGTCGAATCCATATACGACGATCATGCTAATGTCCAAAGAAACGAAGATGGTCAAAAGCTAACATTCAGTTTCCAGTATATAAAAGAACTATAATTTTGGTGCAAGTGCATACACAAGATTAAGGGTCCATATCAGAGAAGAAAATGCATTTAGTATATCGACACTCAAGGAAATGAGAAACCAAATAACGTGCGACAGTCCTTCCAAATTAGGAATGAAGTATACCTATATGTATATATAGGTATATACATATAACATCACAAGATTCTAGTGACATAAAATTCAACCAAAAGTAAGGGAATCAACCATGAAAACGAACACCTATGATGCAAAGGAGCTGAATATACAAGTCTTAGATATATCTAAAGAAACAAATTTCACAGTTCACACATTGGAACATACAATTGCAAGTCATTAAAACTGTGACATCCCAATTATCGGATCTGCATTCCAATCACTGGAAGCTTGCTATCCAATTGTCAAATTAAGTATACAGGTTGTTCTTCCCTTTTGCTGCACTTAAGGCCACTTTTAACCGAAAAGGGTATAAGATTATGTTGTTTAGACACTTTGCTTAAGCTTCTAGAATTCATCCACACCAAGGGCCCGTAGCTCAACATATTCCATATACCAACCATTGTTGTTATTTCTGCAAAAGAAATGCCACCCTTGGTATATGAAACCAGATTGAAGCCTATTCATAAAGCAGAAGGAAACGATAGGTCCAGCATGATTATCACTTAGTCCGACTACGATCCACTTTTGGGCCTGTGTTATCTGATGACAACATAATCAGAGTTGCAGTCTGTTTACTGTGATAATATTCTTGATATTACAATTTCCAGCAGCAATCATAGTTTGCAATTGATGATGCTCAACTAGATGCTAAAATTAAAGAATTCACTCAGTCACTTGTATGAGTTGCATGGGACAAAAAGTTAGCGAGAACACGTACAGGAAAAATCCTAGTAGAGGCCTCTTCATAGAAAACCTACTATAAAGTTCAAAACCTGCCGAGATTAACTTCACAGTTCATCAGTTCTTATTGTCATATCAACTTTTCTTAATTGTACATATGTTCTGCAAACAAATTACCAAAGATGGACAAGGAAGTTTTTTGATGCTAATCGTTGTTAATGTCTCTAGAACAAGACGTTGTATGCTCGGATCTTTCACTGACTTTTTCCCCATTCAACTAATTGCATGTACATAAAATGAAGTAGATTTGTGTCTTTACAGATTGATTTTATCTAATAAGAACGGTATGTGATGATGCCCAAATCCGTCGCCCAGCATAGAGGCCCGACTCTATAAGGTATTGTCCTGCACCTTGAGACGGTGGGTTTTTGTCCTTTGATAAAAAGGCACCTCGGAAGGTAAGGGAGGGAGGGATTAGAGCTTATAAGCTTGCCAAGTCCTTAGATTCCTTTCCATATGGAACAAAAATATGGCATCATAAGTCCACTAGTCGAGGGAGTTGGGAAGAGGCACAGGGCCATCGTCCCCATAGACGGTGTCATTTGATGATGCCCAAAACCATCACCGAACATGGAGGCTCGATCCTGCGAGGTATTGTCCCGCACCTTGAGACGGTAAGGTATTGTCCTTTGATAAAAAAGTACCTCGCAAGGTGAGGAAGGGATTGGAGCTTATAAGCTTGCTAAGTCCCTAGAATCTTTCCGATATGGGACAAAAATATGGTATCATCAGTATGAATCTCCCACTTCCGGAGTATTTTTGGCTTTATACTAGACTTACTCAACCCCATAACGATGCATAATGATCTAGTGTTATGCTAAAGTGCCACTTGATCCGTTTCATGAAGCATCTACCAGGTACCGTAAGAATCACACATATCTAACTATATTCTCCCACCGCAGATATCGCCCAAAAACATCAACCATTCCGACCATTATCATCAACTACCAATTATAACTGCAACAATATCAAGAACAAAAACAATACTATCATCCAAAGATAATCATCATATTCACTATAAATTCTGCCGAAAAAGAGAAACAGAGGGATGAACACAACATATTTGATCATTTATTCAAACTATTGAGACACGCGAGCAAAATCTTAAATAAACTATTTTCCGAATGCATACAGACTTATGTTAATGTGAAATACTATAAAACTTTTTAACAAATCCAAAATATCAGCTGGTTTTTCAACCTAACAGAACTTACTGATAGCCTCAAGCCTCCAATAACTTACTCAGAATTTTTCACTCTGTTCTTGTTCCCGTACACCAATCCAGTCTCCTGCACAACACCAAAAAACACACAGAAAGAAAAAGAAAATGAAAATGAATGCCCAATTCTTCATATCTAAATTTCGCCACAAAAACATGAAATTAACAAAACAGGAACCTGAGGATCGGGAATCGGTTTTCTCTTTTCAACGTATCGATAGGGATCCGATGACGCCGCTGCCAACGCAGCCCTCTCCTTACACCACCACCACCACCACAAAATTTTCAATTTCAGAAAACCAAAAAAATTCAAAATTGAACACAAAATTGCACGAATTATCAAAACAAATATATGAATTTTCACCTCTTGCTCCCTTCTGAGCTGCTGCGAAGGGCGGACCCAGAGGAAATAGGCTAGGGTTCCGGCAACGGCCCATGACGCTAAACTGCTGCCGCCCCTCAAACCGCCCATTGAATTTCCGATAAAGGATCGCACATTACCGAACGCTCTCCTCCAACCGCTCGCCATTTGCGAGGAATTATCGCTTCGAATTTTTCGATTTCAATCTCCTGTTTTTTAAGTATCGAAATTTAGGGTTTTTGGTGATGAGATCAAATTCCCAATTTGGGATAGCCGAGAATCGTAGCTCAGCCCTCGCAGTGGGTTAAAATCCGGTGAGACAAAACTAACATGGGACCGAGCTCGTTTGTCAACGTGGCGTAATCTGATTGGGTGAGAAAGTTGCACCTTGAGTTATGGTTTGTGGACCTTGAACCACGTTGGCGTATTTTGCGGCAAGTAAAGATTTGTAAATCAAGTAGGACACGTGTCCGTATAATGACTACAGAGTAATATAATGGGCCCAAGCTTGGAAAGCCCATTATGTCATTATACTTTGTTTGATTAACGGCCCAATTACTAGCCCAGCTTTTTAAGGAAATTTTTGGGCCTTGGGAATAGAAAGGTCAAAGGATATAGTGTGTTTTTCTTGAGCTGGGCCTCTCTCTCTCTCTCTCTCTCTCCTTTTGCATAATGCTACAATTGGTCCTTAAATTTCAGTAAGAAAAAAAAAAGAAAATAGAATACTTTTCCTCACTTCAAGTGAGTGTACTCTATTTTTTTTTTCTTTTGAACCCAATTTAATTGCACCCAATCTATTAGTGAGAAATGTTTCTCTCTCTTTTAATATATACACTAATTATACGATAGATACGATTTATTTGTCAGGTGATTAGTGTTAGTGTAATCAAACTCGATCTTTTAGTGTTAGTGTAATCAAACCCGATCTTTTAGTGTTAATGTAATCAAACCCGATCTGAGCGATTTTAAATTCAAACATAGCAACATGAGATCTAATTACGTACAATTAACTATTCCAAAATCAAATCATATCCTTTAAGTAAAAAACAATTATTGTCACACAAAATCTACCATTCGTACTTTTTGGTAGGGAATAGAACCCAAACATGCAACATGCAAAAAGGTGTTTACTGCGAAGCACACTTCTCTTTCTTCTTTATCTCGACCAAAATTAAGAATCCAACAAAATAAAAATAAAAAATAAAAAAATAAAACAAAACAAGCAACAAACAAGGGTACAATTTCAGAAAGTGTAATTCGAAATTTTCACATTAAAAAAAAAAAAGAAAAAAAGAAAATATGAAGACAAGAACATGTTTGGTGTGCAGTGGTCCAGAAATGAATCACATGCTTGACAGTCTTGAAAGTTGAGAATTAGGGCTCACCAGCCATATGAACTTCCATCTCAGTCCATAAACTAATTGAAATTCCAGCAAAGAAGATGCCCCCAGTGGCCAGACGAAGCTGGAGGGTGTAGTTGTCCTCCTCGTATCTATATCGAGCTCAAATTCATATCTACACACACACACACACACATATATATATATATATATATTCTTTTGAAAATTTTAAATTTTTGCTCCCATAAATCATAGAAACACGTTTAGTATTTTATAAAACCTTGATCTCACTCCCCATCCTCCTCTAGAGACGGAGCGAGGGGGAGGGGGTGGTCACTCCCCTAAATTTATATCAAACTAAAATTTATTTGTATTTTTTTCAAAAAAAATTGATTCCCCACCCCACCCACCCACCCACCCACCCACCCCGAAAATTTTTTTTTATAGAAATACTAATATTTTATAGAATTTTGATGTCGCCTCACAAATCAAAAATTCTGCCTCCGTCTCTGCCTCCAACCGCAGACAAAAATCTCTGACTCCTACCTACCCCACCCCGCATCATGATATCATTTTTTTCTTTTAATTTTCAATTTCATTTGGCGTCCTCAATTGTGGGGCTAATCACAAATGGTCCTATTGTTTATTAGAGAATGGAGTATAATTGAGATATCACATCTCATCAGAGTCTTAATTTGTAACTTTATTGTTGTCTTATTTGTTATGATAATGCCAACTTCATATGAGCTCAGAGGCTTTTGATTGAGTGAATATTATGCATCAAATTACTTGAAAAAAATGACCAAGTTAAAGAGGCTCAAATCTTTGTGGGTAGACAATAATTATATATAGTATATATTAACTCATAGATAAACCCCCTTTTTTTTTATAGCTTTTTAGTGAATGCTCATAGATCTGGTTGATCATAGCAACAAATCTGGCCAAATCTTGTTTAGATGAATTACAATTACCTTTCTTCTTTTAACACCAAGGAGTTGCATAAAAAAAAATGCATATGGCGAGACAACAAAAGTTAGCACATACGTGTACCTCAAAAGCCAAATTCATCGATTCGATCGAAGTGGGTCTGAATTAAATTTCTCAATCGACTTGGGTCTGAACTACATTTCCCCTAATTGGGACCATCTCTTGCTTATTTTTCCTTTCTCGACGAGACAACAAAAGTTAGCACATACTTGTACCTCAAAAGCCAAATTCATCGATTCAATCGAATTGGGGCTGAATTAAATTTCTCAATCGACTTGGGTCTGAACTACATTTCCCCTAATTGGGACCATCTCTTGCTTATTTTTCCTTTCTCGGCGAGACAACAAAAGTTAGCACATACTTGTACCTCAAAAGCCAAATTCATCGATTCAATCGAATTGGGGCTGAATTAAATTTCTCAATCGAATTGGGTCTGAACCACATTTCCCCTAATTGGGACCATCTCTTGCTTATTTTTCCTTTCTCGATCAGAAGAGATATTAAATATTTACATCCCTAACATGCACTCCCATCTATAGGCATTATTTTCTTTTTACTCAATATTTTAAAAAACTTATCTTATAAAATGTCAAGTATTTAGTATCTCTAATAGTTACTCAAGCTGAGATTAGATTCAAAAAAATTCACACGCACACAAGGTCATATACTGCCTCAGAAAGCAATTGCAGAACCTACAATTGCATCAGCAAATAATTACAAAGGGACATTAAACTTGAAGTTGATTTGAACATGTCCATGTTCAACGATCTTTTGAATTTCATGAATACCCTGTACAAAAAACAAACTGGGGAAAAAAGAAAAAGAACAGAGGAGATGATGCATTACAAACATATAAAAACTGATCTTTTGAGACAAAACGATGCCTCAACAACGAACAAACAATTACAATCACCGGTTAACAAAGAAACTTCCATTCACCGGTTAACAACGAAACTTCCATTCACTTAAATAAAAAACAAACGAGGTGGGGGGTTAAGGAGAAGAGGCAATACAAACACGTGAGAAGGCATGTTAGCACCGGTACTTGAAGTTCCACACTCATCCAGTTGATACACGGAGCGGCCTCATACTTTGTTCCTCTCCTGGCGCGTCAATGGCTCTAATATTCCTGCCAACCCTTTAGCATGCATCTGCTTTTTACACATTGTGCAGCTGGGAAGGTCTTTTAACCAGATGAGGCAATCTTGGTGATGTCTCTGTTTGAACGGTTGTATTTCATGTGGCTTTTAACGAGCTGGCCAGCTGAAATGGCGGACATTAGAGAGAGCTCGCCTGCTAAGACTGAACCAGCAACTATGGTTGCTAGGAGACGGGCATTTGAGCCGGGAGACTCTTTGCTTGCCCCCTTTACACCAAGCAGGTTGAGGCAAGCGGATTGTGATGCCAATTGAGTTCCACCACCGACCGTGCCAACCTAGAATGAAACAAGAAGGAACTTAATGGTATGATGCAAGAGAGAGAGAGAGAGAGGAGGGGGGCCATCTCCCGTAGCTATATACATTTACCCAAATATCCCCAGTTGGCTCCAAATTTTCACTTACCGCCCTTATTTCCACCTTACATTAACCCCATTTTGTTGAATTATTACCCATAGTTGAATCATGTTATGATCCAAATTCCAAATAGTGAACTTTTCAAATTTCCAAGCCAATGGAAGGGAATAAATAAAAGCTTGCCAAATTACAGGACAAAACGACAACTTCCCATATGTGGTTGTAATATATAGAACCCATGTCACCATTTAATATGCAATTTCGATCCTCTATTCCAAACGGTGTTGCATGTTCTATTTTCATTCCATGGATAAACGCAAAGTGTAAGTCATCCACAATAATTCACACACTTGACATTTATCCGTAAATGTCGAATAGAAAATGTAACACCATCAGAAATAGAGGATGTTAACTGTGAACTATGTGCTCTTGACTACTTAGCTATGTATATAACAAAAATGTAGGAAATTATTAACCGTATACAAATTGGGATATTAATTACCTCAATGGATGGCATAGTTACAGAAATGTGAAGATCCTTGCCGTCATTAACAGCCTCCATCATAGTAATACAGTGGGAGCTTTCTATGTTTTGGGCCGGATCCTGTCCAGTGGCTATAAAAACTGCAGAGACAATGTTTGCAGCATGTGCATTGAACCCACCAAGAGCACCAGCAATGGCAGAGCCAGTTAGGTTCTTGAGCGTGTTAAGCTCGACAAGGGCAGGTACGGTAGTTTTCAATATCTTTGAGACCACATCAGCGGTAATGACAGCCTCACATACAACTGATTTACCACGCCCTTCAATCCAATTGATTGCAGCAGGTTTCTTATCGGAACAGTAATTTCCTGCACCAAGTAAAACAAATTATATTTTGAATATTATATGAAAAGGTTGATATCAAATGGTATAGTTCTGTACTTTAACAGTCAATGTAACACATGGTCCCCAGAAATGGAAACAGTTGCACCTGGCATCAGAAGCTTGAATAAAAACAACAATCATTAAACTAAAAATTTTAAACTATTACAGCCTTAGCAGTTAAAATGACAAAAACAAACTGAAACACGACATATTGGTTGCATCAGAAGTCAATATAGCAGGTATGTAGTTCTCAGATACGACAAACTGCAAGAACGAGTATAATTGATCGAGGCAACTAAACGGATAATGAGGAAACAAGAATATCTCAAATTGTGTTCGGAAAAAAGCTGGTGGTTATCTGATGCAGGTGGGGTGTGGGGATGGGTGGTATGTCAACATATGCCGTCATATAATGATAGGAGGACTCGATAATACGGGGAAATACAGAATTGATATATCAAAGATGAATTTCAAAAGTAAATAGTTCCAAAAATCTTAACTTGTAGAAATTAGCACTCACCGGAGATGCCAATAACATCCATATCAGGGAAATCATTCTGGAGGAAGTCTAAAACATTTTGAACACCTTTAGAAACCATGTTCATCCCCATGGCATCACCTGTGCTGCAGCTAAATCTAATGTATAGATTTTTACCAGCAATAGCGCATTGAATACCTTGAAGTCTTGCAAATCTACTTGACCTGTGGAATGATTAAACATAAAAAAAAAAACAGCGATATTATTTACAACACGAGCAAATCTTTAAACAAGAACGGTAACTTTTGATACATTCAACAAAAGGGTCCTTTCAGAATTATTTACCATATTACATAAATATGCTACAATTAAATTAGAAATATTACCATTACAAGAAACACTTGGAAATTCAAAACAAGAAGGGAAAGAGTAGATATGAAATCTTTTCTAAAAGAAATTTCAATTTCCATCATTAAATTCACAGAAAATAACAAACGAGGGTACAACATCAAACACCAATCAACATCCCTTTTTTTTTCCCCCTCCCATGAACAAAGACCAATCAACATCAGAGTAGCCCAAATCCTAACAAAAAAACAATGAATTTCAAGAACTTAATCTCCTACTTCAGTCAATTCTCAACCTAATTTAAAAAGAAAACAGAGCACATCACATTCCATACATATTCAAGCCAAATTTAAAATTCTTGATATAAAAAAATAATGGAAGTACAATAACTTACTTATTGAAAACGACAGACAACGTGTCGAAGTTGAGAGGATCCTCCAAGAAGAACTTCAACTCCGTGGCCCTCTTCGCCGACGAGAACCTTACCACCGGAGCTCGAGTCATCCCATCACGGAGGAGAACACACGTTGCGCCCCCAGATGCGTAGATTGCCTTGCAACCCCTGTTAGTGCTCGCCACTAGGCACCCTTCGGTGGTCCCCATGGGCACCGAGTATTCGCATCCGTTCAGTAACAGGGGCCCCGCAATCCCAACCGGAATCTGCACGTAACCCACCGGCATCTCGCAGCATTGCCCCAAAATAGAGTCGTAATCGAATCCCTCCAAGGGCAACCCGTCAATGGACCTCCCCGTCAGCCGCTGCAGGGCCTCGCGGCGTATTTTCGCCGCCTTGAAGCAGTCCCCGAGCCTCGATTCCAGGGAATACGACGGGATTTTGCCGGAAACGACGCATTCAACCAGCTCCTCGTCGTCCTGCGGGAGGTCCATGATGATCTTCGGCTTCGAGATAGCCTTCGCCGGCGCGGGAGACAGCGGCGGCAACGAGCAGTGGATGTTCCGATCTTCGCGGAGGATGAACCGCTGGTTGTCGTCGACGTCGGTCTCGGATTTGGAGATGAACGACTGCACGAAATCGATGCCGAAGAAGCCCAGGAGGTAGATGAACGAGGCAATAAGGCAGATAATGGCGGCGAGCTCGGAGAGCGTGAGGACGTGGAGCGGGGTGGAGTTGCGGATCTTGTCCCGCCACCGGTGGAGGAGGAAGTAAGCGACGGAGAAGAAAAGGGTGAAGAAAATGCCGTTTGTTAGGTACAGCGGCAGCGGTAGAGCATCGGAAGCTTTCGGCGAGGACTGGTGATCCACGCCACCAACGGCGGCGGCGGAAGGAGGAGGTGGGGGTTGTGACGGGTTGGTGGGCCTCCGGCGGACGTCCATAGCTGCTGTTGCGCAGAGAGAGAGAAATGGGGAGATTTCTGAGAAGGGAAAAACGAAGAGAGAGAGAGAGAGAGAGAGAGAGAGAGAGGGCGGAGGAGCGATGGCTTCGGGAGATTGTTTCTTATAGTGGGCGGGCATCAATATGTGCTGGCCTTTCCTTGTTTGTTTCCTCGTTTCTCCTCCTATTGCGTTGTACTGCAATTATTATTATTATTATTATTATTATTATTATTATTTTTTTTTA
Source organism: Petrea volubilis (assembly GCA_026212405.1). Classification (NCBI taxonomy): domain Eukaryota; kingdom Viridiplantae; phylum Streptophyta; class Magnoliopsida; order Lamiales; family Verbenaceae; genus Petrea; species Petrea volubilis. The sequence goes on along the minus strand of CM047874.1, from coordinate 26,975,981 downwards.
TTTTTTTTTGAAAAAAAAAATACATATACATATACATACATATTATATATGTATGTGTATGTGTGTGTATATATGTGTGTATACACATACTAAAATGATATTGTGATACACACTAATTATGGAAAATCATTTTGCTAGTTTTAGGACATAATTTTATTTTTTTTATGACCTATAAAATATGAGGCATGCAATATGAGTCTCTCATTTTATGTAAGTTTTAAATTAACATATAATGCGCATATTAATGTACTTTACAGACAAAATACAGTGTGATTTTTGTATTACAACATGTATAGTAACACTTATACTAAAAATGACGAATGCGTTCATCAAATATATATATATATATATATATATACTGACCAAAATATATATATATATATATATAGAAAAACACTTACTTAGAATTGCGTATATTTTATATTATTTTTAAAAAATATAATTATTTCGAAATTTTGGAATACGTCAAATGTCATAATACATGTATATATTTGGCTAAAGAATAGTTTGGCTCTTTTTGGGAATGAAATAAAAGATGGTGGAGATAATAATAATAATAATAATATTTGAACTAAAAATAAAACTAATGAAAGTTTTAAGAGTAATAACTCAATGTATTATGCATTTCTAGATTTCACAAATTTTTAACTTAAATTCGTATAAATAGCAAGATTTTTGGGTCACTCTTTGGCCTAATGTTAGTAATAGGCCTCGTTTGCTTCGCGAGATTCGTTAATCGGAACTTGTGTATTGGCTCAAGATTAGCCAAGATTCAAGCCAATTATATTGGTTGTTTGGTAGCCATGATTAACTGAATAGGATGATCGTACGTATTATGTAGATGGTGGTTTGGTATCCAAGATTGAACAAATATTAAAATATAATTTACGTTTTTACACTCGATTGTTTTAATTTTTCAAGGCTTATTTTTCAAATTATGCCTTAGCCATCTTGCAATAATAATAATAATAATAATTATAAATATAATAATAAGAGTAAAATAATAATAATAATAAGAACGATAATAATGGTAGTAATATGAATAATTAATAATAATAATTATTATTATTAATATAATTATTATAATAATAATTAATAATAGTGCTCATTATTATTATTATTAATATAATTATTATAATAATTATTATAAGAACAACAACAACAACAACAACAATAATAATAATAATAATAATAATAATAGGAGTAATAATAATAATAATAAGAACGATAATAGTAGTATTAGTAGTAGTAACAGTAGTAATAATAATAATAATAATAATAATAATAATAATTAATTAATTAATTATTATTATTATTATTATTAGTAGTAGTAGTATAATAATGATAATAATAATAATAATAAGAAGAAGAAGAAGAGTAAAAATAATAATAATAATAATAATAATAGTAATAGTAATAATAATAATAATAATAATAATAATAATAATAATAAGAAGAAGAAGAAAGATAATAATAGTAATAATAATCATAATCATAATAATAATAATAAGAGTAAAAATAATAGTAGTAATAATAATGATGATGACGATAATAATAATAATAATAATAATAATAATAATAATAATAATAATAATAATTTTAATAATAATAATAATAAGAACGATAATAATTTTAATAATAGTAATAATAATAATAATAGTAATAATAATAATTTTAATAATTATTATACTTATAATAATAATAGTAATAATAATTTTAATAAGAATGATAATAATAACAACAACAACAACAAAAGCAAAATTAAGGACAAAATGGTAAATTCAAATTATTGAAATAGTTAATCTTGAGGAGGCAAGATTCAATCTCACCCCCCTCCTTGAGATTATAATCTTGAGATATAGCACTCCACATTGCGGGTCGGGTGAGATTAGCTCCTGACCCGAGATTATAATCTTGTCAACCAAATGAGTAATTAGTCGAGATGTGAAGGCCTTATCTCGGCTAATCTCGCGAAGCAAACGAGGCCTAAATGTATAGTATTGATGTCCACTAAGGATCCTATATTGTTTGATCAAGTGTATCGTAGTGTTGTCGTGCTTTTACATAGGTTTATCTCGATTGAAATTTAACAAAAATTCACTGCATTAAATGCACCATTTTCGATAACAAATAAATACATTATAAATTTAATCTTTATTACATATTTCATCTATAATGATTTTTTTAGTAAATATTAAATATTTTACTAGTGATTGAATTATATTATTAATTCATCACAAATATATTAAATTTTTGATAAAAATTTTCAATTACAAAATTTTCATTAATGAAGATAATACTTTTTTTTGCAATGAAAAAAAAAAGTGAACTTAAAGGTTAATTATTCTTCGAAACTGGTTGAAAGTTAATGGTGTTATATTTTCAGTTTACTAAAATAACTATTATGAAAAATACGATATTTTGAGAAAAAAATAACTTGTAATATATGATTTTTCAAAAATGAAAAAGATTGAGCATAAAGGTCAATTATTCTTCGAAACTCATCGAATGTTAATGGTGTTATATTTTTAGTTTACTAAAATAACTATTATGAAAAATACCATATTTTGAGAAAAATGATGTGACAACCCATATATTTTTAGTTTACTAAAATAACTATTATGAAAAATACGATATTTTGAGAAAAATGATGTGGCAAACCAAAACTTCTATCTAATATTATGAATACATATAACCAACTATTTTAATGAAGACGACCAAACTTTGTCTCAAAAACATACAACTCACGATTTTATTAAGAAAATCAAACTTTACATATAAGTCACTTATTACATATTTGTACCTATAAAATTCCGACTACACCTAATTAGCTAAAAGCTTCGAACCGTCCCTCTTCATCTTTATCACTCGCAAGTTCCACCTCAGTTCCGGCTAAATATCATATAAAGAAAACATCAACAACCTTGTTGAGTAAAAATTTTATATAGTAACATAAGTTGCGTGTGTCATATTCGTGCATATTTTTACATAATCACTTGAGCATACAATCACATAATCAACCGAACATGTAATCACATCTTTTTACATTTTCTACCTTTTTTTACATTCGATATGGCTGTCTTATCTTGCCGTGCCATCATGCACAATTTCCAACCAAAATCACACTAAAATCCACCAATTCCAACCAAAATCACGTCGGTGGTCACAACCCGAGTATATGTCAAATTTTTTACGACCCACTTCAATACATGGAACACTCCGTCCATGCAAGGTGGGATTAGGCAACGATGGACGGTCGAGAATTATTTAAGACCAGCAAGCTCAAAAGCTTGACCCGACCAAACTCAACCACATCCACACCTATCACGTTTGGGCCCAACAAGGACATGTAATTCCAAGTTTTGCAGAATTTCTCACATAACAAAATTTCAGCTTGCACAAACAGGAATTTTCAGCTTTCACAATAAAATTTCAGCTTGTTCAAACAAATTTTTCAGTCAAATTTTCAGCACCTTTCCAGCACACCTTTCACACAATTTCCACAGGTTTTGATCACGAATAAAACGGGATTTTCAGCATGTTTAACACATAATTTCCAGCATGTTTATCACAGAATTTTCCAGCTTAGAATTTCCGGCATATTTCCAGCACGTAAACAAAATTTTCAGCAGTTATCAATATGTTAAACAGAGTTTTTCAGCATGTTTTCAGTATACTTTTAGCACAATTTTAGCATAGTTTTAGCATATTCCAAATCATTTAACTATCTACTAACCAAGCATGCTTCATTCTATGAATATAGAGCATACTATGGTCATAAAGCACAACTTTGAAGGAAAACATGCTTCCCATCATTTCATGAAAACCTAATAGAGGTTCATAAACATAACTTCATGTAAAACATGATTCATATCATTTAATAAAGTTTCATGAAACATATTGTAAACTAATTCATGGACTTAGGAATATCCCTACTTTCATAAGCATATAACTTCCTAAATACATCAATAGTGTACATAATCAAACCCATATACATACAACTAAATCAATATGTATTCTACTAAAAGCAAGATAGTAACTAACTTGTAGTTACATCCCATGTTCTAGTATGGAAAATAAAGTATTAACACTAACATAAAGGGCAAACTCATGCACTAGGCAAAATTCTTACCTTGTCTCAAATGTGAAGCATTTTAAATCACACGCATTTCTATAAGTAGGAACCCTTATTTATAAAATCAAGTAAGGTCCCTACTTTATTAAATATTCTTCTACCCTTCTCAAGAGTGTTTTATGGAATTAAGGGGTTGTATAGAGGGCTAATATGTATATATGTATGTAAAAAAAAGGTTTATGTATATATATATATATGTGTATGTGTGTGTGTGTGTGTGTGTGTGTGTGTGTGTGTGTGGGTAGAAGATATACTATAAATATGAAGTGTTTTGTGTGTTTAAAGTAAGGTGGGTGTGAGTGGGGTGTTTTAGGCAAGATTTAGTGTGTGTAGATGTGTTTCTGTGTGTGATGAAAAATGAAATGCTAAATCCCCTTTCTATCTCCTATTTATATAGTTTAGGACAAGAAATAGGATTTTTATATTATAAGGTCAATTTATAATTAATGCAATCTTCCAACTAAGGTTTCATATTAATTGTGTTCACACTAAAGTGTGGTTGTAATTTACACAATTGTTAAGCCTAAATTTCATGAGTTGAAACCTAGATTCCCTTATGTGGTAATCTAATTTATTAAGATGCTAACCTTACAATATTAACCTTACAAATGTTAGCTAAAGTTCACAATATTAATACAAGTATATATATTCTTGAAATATCTAGTAGTCTAGGTGTATGAATTCATTTAATAAAGATAATGACATTTTCATGTAATACAAGTAACCCAAGAGAAACATTTTTATTATGTACATATATATATATATACACATGAAAATATATCTTTATTTGTTGCATCTTATATATATATATTTATGTATGTGTACGACTATATATATATAATAATATTGAATATATCTATTTATATGTATATGCACGAAATATCTCTCTCTATATATAATATATATATATTAATAGTATAGTGTATAGCTATATATAGATATATATATATATATGTGTGTGTGTGTGTACGAAAATGTACAGATATATAATAATATAAATATGTATGTGTATAATACAAATATTTAGCATATATAAAATAATTTATAATTTAGATAATATTTCAAGCTATAAAATAATTTCTAATACATTATATATATATATATATAATCGACACACATATATATATTCATATCTATGTACTCCTTATATGTTGCAAAATTAATTTGGCTAACCTAGTTATTATATTTCTAAGTGTCACCTAATATGCATGGATTAAACATGTAAATAATACATATGAATAAATTAATAAGTTGTAATTCTTGAAAATATGTATGGATGAATATTTGAATATGTATTGTTTAAAACTACAAAAATACTATATATATGATTTTATTACAAATAATTATTGTCATTATGATTTTGAAAAAAAAAACGCTTGTATAAAATTATATATTTATTGATTTATGTGCATATATGTAAAATCAAATAGTTGGTATGAAAATACAATAGTTATTACACATTTCAAATATAAAATAATAAAGCACTAAACAGTTTAATCACATAGTTCACATATGAAATAATAAAAATACTAAATAATTTAATCATATAAATAACTTTTAAAAATACCTAGAAATATCAAGTCATTACAAATGACTTGTAATGTATGATACTTCAAAAATGAAGAAAAAAAACTACATAGGATAATGTGGGATAATTCCTTTTTTTTTTTTTATACAAATCACTCAAGACACTTTATAAATTGTTAACAAAAACACCACACGTAGACTCAACCAATGAGGAAAGACAGAGAAAAAGAGGTTTCGAAAGCAATATCCCAATGGTACTAGGTCCAAGTCCCCACCCAGGTACGCAATCAAAAATTCTTATTTGGGAAGGACGAAGTGAAATCAAATTTCTAAAAGATATTAAAGAAATTTTTATAATTTGGGGGGGGGGAAATTTAAAACTTTCAAAAAAATATATAAATTTTAACTTGATATAAGCTTCGAAAAGGGAACGGTCGGCCCTCGAGCCCCCTAGCTCCATCCTTGCCCCCACCACCCCAATGGCACTTGTAATTTCTTAAAAACAAAATATCAAATTCCATTAGTTCACACGCAAAAGTCATATCCTTTTTGCTGTAATCTTTTGAATGGCCGGCCCTTCAATCTACCCTTCAAAGACTTATTGTTGTAGTTAGGGGTTCATTTTCTACGTTTTTCTACTACATGAGAACAAAAAGGATTTTTTTCCCCTTATTTTTTGTTTTATTTTTATTGAAACATAAGAAGAAAAATATTGCATTGAAGCGCATGAGAGTGGAATATATTACAAAACAACCATAAAAAATGAATATAAATATAGAATTTAACTTATCATAGTAATTATAGTATCGAAAGTATTAATTTCCTCTACATAAGAACATTCTTATTTATTATTTATTTATTTATTTATTTTATTATAATTATTATTATTCACTTCATAAAACTTTGTAGCATATATAACTTTTTTAGAGATAGTTGATGTTCTTTAATAATAAAATTTTGCATGAAATTGCTCATTGTATACACAGTCACGAGGAACAAATCAACTTATACTCGAAGCCAAGTAGTATATTTTAAGGGGGTATTTTTTTTGGAATTTTTTTTTAATAATGTCGTTGGATTTTTACACGTTGGACTAGTTCTATTTTTTATTTTAAGTAAATCGATTATATTATCATCATAAATATATACTATATATACATATCAATAATTTATGACAAATCCCAATCAGATGACATTAAAAGTTATAACAATGACCAATCAATAAACAAAGATTGGGAAAATAAATATTCCTTGAGTCCCAAATTATTTTAGAGATTTTTCTTTGTCCCACAACGCTTGTAATATTGAGAAGCTTAAGAAAGCATTTATTTACCCCCCCCCCCCACCCCAAATTCTCGCTCATTCTTTTCATTTAAAACCAATTCGAGTGGCGGGGGTTTGAATTTGGTACTAATGAGGTCTTGAATTCGAACCCTGTTGTCCTCTTCTCCTTTTCCTTTGAGTGAGTGTGTACGTGTGAGAGGGTGTCTTTCTAATTAACAAATATAGAGTGTCCCGAGTTGATTATATAAAAAAAATACCAATTAATTATATATCCTGATACAATTTTCTAAGACAGGCTATTTTGGTTAAATTATTGAAATTTTATCAAAAAATGAGGTTATTAATTAACTTAATTAATCTTAAACGGTTAATAATTTAGGATTGAGGGAGTAGAACACTCGTACTTCTGGTGGGATTTCAACTCCTAATTATTTTAGCATCACGAGCTTTAGATTTTTGGCTCGAATATAGAAACAAAAAAATAAAGTTAACTTCTTAAATATTTAAAGGAATAAAAACAAATAAAAGGTAAAATTTTCAACCCATTTAAAATGATGATAACCTTAGTGCTAACTTCAATCAAGGCATGTAATTAAGCCAATCTCATGTGTTTTAAAAATTATAAAAGTTGTCTTTTTTGACATGAAAATGGGCGCCAAATTTTGTTATTTTCCTTTTTCCTCATTTGCTTTTTACTTATTCAGCTTTGGCGAGCGCATATTTATTTATTTTAATTATTATTTGGTCACTAATTTGTAGGTTTAGCACAAATTGTTTTAAAATATTAAAAAAAAATCCTTAGGAAAGCTTGTTGAAATTGACATTTTTGACCTTTGTGCCTATGCGATTTGGAGTTCAAATTTGAAAGGAGTCATCTAAAAAAATTAATTAATTATTAATAATTATAATATAGGCCCCAAGAAAAAAATTAGTTGATTTGATATATAGATATAATTGATTGAAATGTGTTCGATCATTTTTTATTAAAAAACAATACAAAAAACACTATGAGAAAAATAAGTTGCTGATAATTTATCAATTGATCGTAAAAGTAGTTATCAATTACGTGTGTGTGTGTATAAAGAGATAAAAATATTTATTTTGCCATAAGCTTAATAGCAACATAAATTATAATTAAATTGTCACAATTCCGAACAATTTAGCAACAATAAAAATTTTATCGCGTGCATAATTATATCGACAATTTATTTATCATCGAATTGCCAATTAAGATAGCATTAATTACTTGCTAACCGCGATGACAAAAGCTTATTGAAAAAAAACATAATAGTCGAGGTGCCTTTGTCATAGTGACAAAGCGGAGGCCAGGTTTCCGTCAATGTGAGTATTCACTATTAGAAAAGCGTTAATTTGCAACGGAAATTTTGCAATTTTTTTTTTCTTTTTAAAAAAAAGAGTCATAACTTGCGACAGATTTTAGTTAAACCTGACCAATTTTGGATCAAAATTTTTCGACGGAGTAAATTGGTTGCAAAAATCTGTAATTTTGTCACAAATTGTGTGCCCATTCCCAAAAGTTTTGGCACGACCCTACAAACGTGGTGACAGAAATTGGCGACCGATTGTATCAGTTGCAAATTTCGTCATTCCTGTTGCGATCGGCGATATCGGCCGCAACATTCTTTTGTGTTGTTAACCACGTTTGCAACCGATTTAGTCCGTCCCAAAAGTCATAGTGTTTTTTATTTTTTTGAAATTTTTTGGCCATTGCCTATTAATTTAGATCTCACTTCAATGGTTTTTTTTTTTTTTTTTGAAAAATTTGTTTATTGATATGTATAACTAATGTTATAAATTTAAAAGTACCAGTTATGCATTCTAATACTATGAAATAATGAATGAAATATATATTAATTTGCTTTGCGCACACATTGAGTATGCACAAATAACTAGAGCTAATTAATTATACTAGCCATTTGTGCATACTCAATGTGTGTGCAAAGAATATTTATATATATATATATATATATATATATATTATTTAATTATGTATTTAAATTTTAATAAATTATATCATAAATATTTTCAATTTTATACATGAATAGTACTTTTAATTTACTATTAATATCCAATTAATATTTTGAATGTACTATTTATTAATTTTATTATAAGTGAAAAGTAAAGTAATTAATTTAAAATAAAACAAAATTATATGATTAATAGAAAAATAATTGAATATGAGAACTAAAAAATATTAAATAGTGTGATATAAGATAAAAGCAAGAAAATATATTGAGAAAGTAAAATGAAAATAAAAATAACAACCTTGAATTGGTGTGAGAAAAAATAGGAGAGATAAATAATATGAAAAAAAAATACAACGTGTATTGACAGACCAAGATAGTCATCCAATGGCATACTTACTAAATATAGTATGTAGTTGAATTTATTAATAAAATTCCTACTTTGTAGAATGCATACTTTGAGATACCTACTGATAATGATGTAAGTTTGATTATATATATATATATATATATATATATATATATATATATCTTAGCGTTGTAACTTTGTAAAATCGATCACAAAATCCGACGCAAATTAGCGTTGTTCTAATAGTGATTAATCTATTGAATAATAATTTCTTTTGTATTTGATAAGTATTCATAATTAATACAATATTTTATTGTATAATAGTTTTTTTTTGTATTTGGTAATTATTGATGATTAGTATGGATGTGGGATAAGATGAACAACACTACTTTTTCCGACATGTCAACATTCTACAATAAATGATGACAAAAAGACATGTGCCACGTCCCCCCTAACCCCTCAAGTAGCTCGAGGGGGGATCACCTTGAGAGGCGATGTCTCAAGGAATTTTCCATTCTAAATTGGGGCTTGAGGGAATATGTCCTTCGAAGGGTGCCTCGAATACTCATACTCAAATGTTCTTGGCCAGATATAGCCTACGGGGTTTGGCCAGAGGATCCCTCTCTATATTATGGGTGCCTTGATAATGAGCAGGAATAGTGGATTAAGGATTGTTAATTAGTCAAGAGTCAAGACTGGCTAGTCCTTGATAGGCCAGTAAGTCATTTCTAAAGCGACAACTCAGAGTCACTATCAGATTCGTCAAGAGCGTACCCTCTTATCCCAATCGATATAGAAATGTAATCGTCTCAAGTATAATTAACACAAAAACAGAATGAATATCTTGAGCCCTAAAGTAGGTAGCCCCGAAAGCCAAACTCACCAACTTGTTAGGAGTGGGGTTTGGCTTGCCCCTTTCTATCTTATTAGTCAAGCGCGCTAGCTGCACTTATGCACCGACCACGAGTACAATGGGCATACCTTTCATTTACCCTGCGCAGGAGGTCGCCTTAGCTAGTGCAAAAGGTTTTGCATCATCCTTGGCTTTGGTTGTATTGATTGTGTAAGATGGAAGCAACGTTATCCTGGACATGTACATGCTTATATAAAATTTATGGTTCCATACCCTGCTATTACTGATTATGAAGTTATTACATTAGGCTTTATACTCTTGCTAGAGCAGTACGCTTATAATATTGATTATGAGTATGTTAAATTGACCATTGGACCGTTAATTCAAATATGTCATTTCATTAAATACCAATTATGGCTAGCCTCACTTTATAGTGGTCCCCATGAATAAAATGATGTCATTGTTGTCCTTTCTTGACAATCAAGCTGATCAATCGTTAGTCACACATCCCCAAGAGAAAGACACACTATAAGTATCCTCCAACCTAATGAATAGGTAAGCTTTTGAAACCTTAATTCTCACACTATACAATACACAAACGTTTTTCTTCTCTCAGCTACCGACTTGAGCATCAGAAGGCCTACACTATGAAAAATTCAGCAAGCTCTCATGCATTAATTCCTCTTTTTGTAGTAGGACCTCCAGCAACTTTCCAGGAGAACTCTCGATTTCTGTCGAGTCTTTTCTGAACAACACCAAATAGTATCTCATTCTATATTTTATAATTAGTTTGATTTTCATTTGCGATTATTATCTTAATCAATTGATGTGCAATACATAGCTCTTATATATATATATATATATATATGTACCAGCAACACCGCACACTCTACATGTGTGCAAAATATAAAAAATATATATTTCAATTTAGTATTTAAATTTTTTTAGGATGAACATATAAATAATTATTAAATTTCTTTTATAAGAATACTTTTTTAAGAATTATTTGAAATAATTTATTAAATTATAATAAGTTAAAAATAAAATAATTATATGAAATAAAATTACATGATAAAGAATAAACACAAAAAGAAAAAAAAATCAAGTAATTATAGTTAGAGAAAGTGGTTTGTAGGTTGAGAAATGAATTTTTTTTAAATTGGATGTAATATTACAATATTGACCTTTTTATTTGCTTATTTATTGCATGTGTTTACTAATTAAAAGGGTAAATTGACACATCAAAATTTGGTATTCGAATTGAATCGATTTCGTGTGAATTTTCAATTTTAGCCATAATTTTACATATCTCTATTTATTTCACATAAAATTGAAGGATAAATTTTATAAAATAACATAAATAACTGTCATTTATGAAATAAAAATAATTTTTTTTTTTAATAGTATAGATATATATGCTATATATATATTATGTATAATAAGAATAACTTTGAATAGTAATCAAGATGGTAATGCCATGTTGCATGTAACATGTTAACTGGCTCACACATACAGTTACTATGATGATAACACTGCACCATATGGGCCTGTTCATATGAACGTGTTTCAACAAGTACCTCAAATCGATCTTAATTCTGACAAATTACATTACAATATATATACATACATATATAAAAAAAAACACGCATAAAAGTGTGCTTGTGCGTGAAATTTAGTGTTTTTCTGACGCATCTGGGATCTCTGGTTTGGAGAGGTACACGTACATACTTACTGCATATTTTCTCTTACTTCGTTTTCTTGTTTAATTGGAGAGGTAACGCTGTCGTTGCTTGTTTCTCATTTGCAAGAGAGATTTTTACGAAGAATTTGATATATTCGAAAAAAGTCAGAAATTAGTTGTTGTAACATTGTCAAACAATAAATTTTACGAGGGAAACAAAACGTGTCAAATGATTTTAGAGTGATGAGATTGATTATTATTATTGATTGGATAACATATTTAAGAGATAAGAAAAAGCTTGACATATTAGAAGCATCATTTAATTTGAAAAGTACAAAATATAATTTTTATTTTTTTTTGGTCACGGGAATAAAGCCAATCAACAACTTGTAACATGGAGTCACTGTTTCTTCGATAAATTGAACTATTACTCGCAAGGTATATGGGGAAATTATTGTTTTTATTGTTCAAATTACCATAATAAGTACTAAACAAATTGAAACTGATATATGTACACATTTATATGTATTTATAAAATAATTCACATAATATATTAATACTGATGCTTACAGTTTTTTCGAGTGTCTATAATTTGTAATACGGGAGAATGAGCTTTAGCATATCGATTAAGGATCCTTGAATTCAAGAGAGAAAACCTGCAAAACAGAGGTTAGCACTCCACTGAATTGTGTAAGTATTTTGTTTGAAAATAATAAAAGATGTGGAAAAAGTAACGAAATAAGACATAAATAATGCAAAAAATCATAGAGAATGTAAGTGAAAGCGATTAAGAGTGATTTAGAGCGAAAAAAATGCTTTAAAATGCTAAAAAATTGTAGCCTTCACTATGTGCGGCCCTAGGTTATATACATAGTCAGGAGTGTAACTTACCCTTCTTGAAAATCAAGATACCTTTCTGAAAATTAGGGTAGTTAGGGGTGTTGGTTGAGATTTTCATATATGCGGTGATTAACGCTAATTAGATCAGCTTTCACATTTATCACATGCCTTTTGACTCGGTTTTGAGATTAACCATCCTTATCCAAAGTGATTGGATGGGATTAGGCTCCGAAAATCCCTTCTGGGCTTGGCCTTCGGGATAGTCTCCTTCCTGGGCTTGGACTTTAGAATGTTCTCCTTCCTTGGCTCAAACCTAAAGGCCATATTCAGTCTTTATAATTCAAAATACCTCATTAAACATGAAAATAAAGTAGAAAATATATAGTTTCAATTACCCTCTGAAAAATCGTTGATGTCTTTAAAAGAATCCCATTATCTGCCAATAATTTTTCCAATGATGAAGACGACAACTAAGAAATACAATAAATTAAACCAACCTTATCCAATAGTTTTGTGTGACACTTTCCTCATTAGATTTTGTTTATTTGGAAATTATGCTACGCTAATTTCTAAATATGCAGACATGCATTTACAATTTCCTTTTTAGGTTTAGATTTAGTCTAACGTATGTTAATTACGCGAAATGAATTACTACAAATAAAATATTTATATGTTCGATAGAGGACTTTTAATGCATATTATCACTAGAGACGGTATCAGAATTTTTAGTTTGGAAGAATGATGTCCAATTTTTTTAAAACATTAAAAGTATTTTATATAATTTTTTGAAGGGAACAAAATTCAAAATTTTTAAAAAATTACATATTAATTTAACTTGACATGAATTTGAAGAAGTTGAAGAAGGATGGGGGTAGGGACACTGCCCCTCCAGCCCCAGTTGCTCCGTTTCTGGTTATCATCAAAAAATATAAAGATGTGCGTGTGTGTATATATGTGTGTGTGTGTGTGTGTGTGTCAACTCACTAATAAAATATAGATGTGTGTAGTTGGAGGGCAAGATTTAGTAGCAACAATCTTATAAATTTCCCTCGTTTGCAATGCAACTCACATTAATGATTTGCGTGTTGCGTTGAATTCCATGTAGATTGTGTGCCGAACAACATACACATTTTCCCTTGCTTTAGTATACTTAGGTGCTTCTTCATCGGGGAAGCATTTTCAATTTGTGACATATGTCCTATTTAATTTTTTTTATTCTTTTCTCTTCTATTACATATTTTTTTTTACTCTTTTTCTTTATTCTCTACCTCTCTCATCTTCCTTTATGCTTGTTTTCTTAATTGATTTCATTTTAATTTTTAAAAAAAAAATCACTTATCATTAATTTTTTAAATTTGTGACGATTTATTTTTCACTTATCATTAATTTTCACTAAAATTGTCATATATTGTAGCCAACTTAAATTATTTCAATCCTTATTCACATTAATATAACTAACCAAAATAGAATTGGAATGGTAAATAAAAAATGTCATTTTCTTTTAACTTGGGCAATAATAAAGTGTGTCGGTATCACTAAACAAAACAAAAAAATAAAGACAAAAAATAAAAAAAAGTACACAATGTATGACGATTTAATAAAAAAAAGAATTATAAATAGGTGCACAACTGATGATGTTTAAAACAAAAACCAAGAGAAGAAAGACATTAAAATTAAAAGTTAAAAAATTAATGATAAGTGAAAATTAAAAAAAATTTAAAATGAAATCAATTAAGAAAACAAGTATAAAAGGAGATTAGAGAGGAGAGAGAATAAAGAAAGAGAGTAAAAAAAAGTATGTAATAGAAGAGAGAATAATAAAAAAATTGAATAGAACACATGTCATAAATTGAAGGTGCTTCCCCTAGGGTATACTAAACCTTTTTGCTTTAATTAGATGTACACGACAATATCGATCGTCCTCCGAATTTCCTGAAATAATAGATTAGGAAAAACGACTGCTTAACGTTGTTATATCATTTATTATATTTATAAATATATGGTGCGTGTATCAATTATCAATTGATCTAGTGGAATGCGGCGTTAGATTCCTTAAATAACGTTAGAATTCAAATTTTGAAGCTATAAATGCAGCAACTGTGTTGGGAGGATCGTCTACAATCCACATAATAAATATTTACCATACTCGAATCCATATTAATCGGTCAGTGGAATGAAATCAAGTGGCTAATACTATATATATATATATATATATATGATACACGAATCAAAAAACAACTAAGATAGGGAAAAAAAAAGATTCTATTTACACACACATGATATGTAATATATGTTAGAAACGAAGTTAGAATTTTTGATTTGAGATGTGATATCAAATTTCTACAAAATTTTTATGATTTTGGGGCTGGGCGAAATTCAAATTTTTAGAAAAAAAAAATATAAAAATTTTAGCTCGATATGAATTTAATGAAAGATGAGCGGCCACCCTTTGTCTCTAATGCAGATATTGATAAATATAACGGGAGATTTAACATTTTTTTTAAGAGAGAGAGAGAGAGAGAGGAGATTTAATATTATTTTGTTTATAAAAGATACGGACTGCCTCGAGAACCCTCTTTTAGGGTGTTAATGTCTGTTCACATTTGAATAATTTCTTGAATATTCTTCTTAATACACTTTTTAAGATATCATTTTTTTGAGGTGTCTTTTTAGGGTTAGTGGTGGCAGGTAAGATGTCAGCCTGCAACTCTTTTCAGATCCGTTAATTTATTATATTTTTATATTACTAACTAATTAATAATAATAATAATAATAATAATAATAATAATTCAAACAACTATGTCCAACAATTCTAGGGAGTTCCACTTCTTTCATTTTTCAATAATTTATAAAATGGAATACAAAGGGAAAATAAAAATTACAAAATAAAAGATAATTTTATAAAACTCTTCAAAGTTCTAACTTTTTCATGAAATTTGATTCAAAATTCTCATTGCATTTTCCTCATTAAATCTTGTATTAGTTTATCTATAAAATGGACACATAATTTCACGATATACGATAAATATACGATAAATTCACATACATGAAATAAACAACGCACACGTTCGGTGAAACTCAAATCCTAAATCACAATCTTTAAAAAATAAAATATAATATACGAATAAAGAAAATAGAGCAGGAGATTGAAACTCGCGAAATTTATTGGGAAAAAAAAATGTAGAAAAAAAAATTGTATTCGACTTCTTAAAGATATTAGAAAGAAAAAATACACACAATAAGGGATCCAATGTGTGTATGACCCAAAATAAAGTTTGATTCGCACCTTAATTTGTTGACCAAAAACATTGAATATCAGTTGGACAGTTGGAGTATTTTCAGTTTTCTATGTAGTGCTTGGATAACAGTTGTGATGTTCTTTTCTAGCCCTCTCACTTTTTTGTTGCTCAAATCTCCAAATTTCAGAGTTTCATTGAATTTCAAAGCCAAAAGGAAATCAGATCGAATTTTCTGCTATATAATCGTTAAATATTTTTTATTATACTCATATCAGTGGACGATTGAGATAAGGAATTCAATCTCCCTCTGACATATACATGTTACGTACAATGATGAATTCATTAAAAGATATTGTATAGTTATTGTGGAAATAAATACAAAAGTGAAGTTGTGGAAATCGTTATCGAAATTTTGTTGACAAATAAAAAAAAAACATGAAATTAAGATGATTTTCGTTTTCTTTCTGTATCTTTTGGCTCTAAAACTGGAGTTGATGGACCGTAGATGTAAACAAGTATTATGTAGAGTGGAAAATAACACGCAAGTCGAAAGTAGTAGTAAAAAAAAAACGATAAATATTGGCCAAAAAATGCTCAATGGCAATTAAATAAGCTGCTATCAAACGAAAAATTTATAATAATATATTATGTCATAAATTTATGGTATATGTGATGAATTAGTTGCTGAATTCAATGTAAACAGAATTAAAAAAAAAATCAATAACAAGATATTTACTAATTGATCTGTTATAAACGAAATCCATCGTAAAAACTAAATTTATGATGTATTAATTTACTACCAATTTGTATATATTAATATTCGTTAATCATGTATAATTCCCATGGGATAATGATACCATAGATTAAAAATACACAAAAAAAATACACTGCCATAAGTTATGATTTTGGACTCAAAAGTGGGCCATTCAGGCCCAATAGTCCCACTCCTAGCCAATACATGGGCCGGCGCAGAACTCCCTCATGAAAAAAAAAAAAACTCGTGTTTGACTAATAATATGTAGCTATGCATGTGTACATATATATTTATATGAGCATTTAATGCAAATATTATTGATATTAAGCTTCAATTTTTTATAATATTAATTAAAAATTCGTATATATTTTCAATTGCCAAAAAATAATAATAATAAAAAATCCATATTTCATCCATTTTGGCATTTTCAGTGCCAACAGATTCAAAAGGTTTACCCTTGACTGTGAAGTTAAAAATTTGATGAATTGACATTTTTTTTTGTATAAACTTTTTTCTTTATATTTAATGGACAAAAGTAATTTCTTTTATTTTTTTAGAGGTCGACATTATAGCATAAACAAAATATTTTTTAAACTTGAATAAATTAAATGATAAAATGAGTTCTTCAAAGAGTTCATAAATTTCGAGTTTTAAAAGTTTTTACTTAATACAAGAAAAAGTAATATTAATGATAAAATATAAAAATGATAATAGAAAATTTGCATCAATATTTGTATTAAGTGACTACATATTCTATTTTGCCACATTAAATTTATTTAGTGACAATATTTTCTATTTTGTTACAATATTACTTAACGATGACAATAATTAATTTTTAATTGTCATAATTGATAATTAATAACGCACTTATAATACAAGTTGGTGGTAAAAGAAATGGTAAATATGATTTAATAACAAGACTATATTGTTTACTAAATTGTTACTGTATGTGTGTGATTAATTACAGGGAGAATTATAAAAACATCCCCTGATGTTTGGCAAAATTACAAAAAAAACCTTCAATTATTGAAAATTATCATTACCCCCTGAGGTTTGCTTAAATCATGTAACAATTAACGGAGGGCTGAAAATTCCAAAATTTTACTTAATATTTATTTACAAAAACCTCTTAAGGTTTTGTGAAATTAAAAAAAAAACCCTCAGGTATTAGAATTTATACTGACACCCCCTATTGACGACGACAGCGGCCCCCCCATGTCCAAAATTTGTAAAACACATATCTAAAGAATCCCAATTCCAGAGTGATGGTTGGTCAACATCGTTTGATCTTGTTTAACTATTGATCAACTCATCTTGATTCTCACATTTCTGATGAACTTCGTCAAAATTTGATGATGCCAATACTATTGAAATTGTTTCGTTTCAAAGATTCCAAATTTGTAAGAAACAATCATGTCTTAGCCTTCTTTGCCTTCTCGCCGTTGGTCAGAGGGGTTCTCCCTCCTCCGATCATCGATTTACTAGCCGGTGGTGCCGCCAATCTAGTATTGGGTTAAATTACAACTTAAGTTTGATAATTATTTGTTTACAGCTTTACCATTTTATTACAATATCATGAGTGGAGTATACTATATATACAAGTATGTTTGATTCCTCAATTTATGACTTCAACGTTTATGATTACTTGTATATATATATACAAGTTAATTATGTGGTTTCGAAAGTTTATAATTGATCAATTGCCATAATTTATATTATATTTGTATTTATAATTTAATGATGTATAATGTTATTGATAATTTATGTCATTTCAAGTGTAAAATTACCAATCAGCCATGGATTTTTCGTGGCAAAATATTTAGCCTCGGTCTAGCCGTTCTGGAAATGAATTCAATTCTTCTAAGGTCTTTTAAAATCGTTCAGATTGTTCTGAAAATGCCTGCAACCTTCTATATCTTTCTAGATTTACGTTTAACTTTCTAAAATATCATGGAATATTTTAGAATTCTTATAATTTGAACATGTAAGCTTCGAGTGAGCAAGACAAATGCCATCTTTCGAGCTGTCCTCGAAGCTTTAGAGTTGCGGTCCGCGACACAACGGATTCAAAAATTTTACCCTTGACTGCGAAGTTAAAATTTTGATGAATTAGTTTTTTTATTATTTTTATTTTTTTGTAGTATAAACTTTTTTCCTTAAATTCAAATTGACGAATATCAATTATTATTTTCAGTCTTTAAGCAATTAATGTTTTGGAGAAAAATAATTTGTTTTATATTTTCAGGGGTTGACATTGTAGCATAAATAATATATTTTGTAAAATTGAATAAATTAAATGATAAAATGAATTCTTTAGAAACTTCATATATTTCGAGTTTTAAATTTTTTTACTCAATACAAAAAAAAGTAATATTAATGATAAAATATAAAAGTGAGAATAAAAAATTTGTCACCAACATTTGTATTAAATGACAACACTTTATATTTTATCACTACTTAAATTTATTTAGTGACAATATTTTATATTTTGTCACAATATCACTTAATAATAACAATAATTAATGTTTTAATTGTCAAAATTGACAATTAGCGATATACATATAGTGACAAAATAGTGACAATGAAATTGTCACTATAATTTAATAACAAAATTATATTATCACTAAATTGTCACTATAGGTGTGTGATTAATTATAATTGACAAAACTTAAACACTGTTATTAATGTATATTGTTTTGTGATAATATAATTTTTTTATCATTAAATGTATTTAATTAATGAAAACTTTTTCATTATCAACTGTCGCATCATCGCAAATTTATTTATTTCCTTGTAGTGACTACAAACAAACGAGTATGTTCAACGAAAATTAACTTAGAACTTGAGTATCAATAAATAAAAAGTTCTCTAGTTAAAGAATCAAAGTTGAAAGCTGAGTCATTACGCTAAAAAAAAAAAAAAAAAAAAAAAAGTTCGTGTGAATTAAATTTGGACTTAAAAAATAGGGAAAAATGCTGTTTTCGTCCGTTAACTTTAGCATGTTTGGGTTTTAGTCCTTTAGTTTTAGGATTTTCGATTTTGGTCCGTTATTTATTGAAAAATTTACACATTCAGTCCGATTTTGAAATTTTCCAATCAAATGTGCTGAGCTGGACAACACATATAGTGATTTGTCCGATTTCCTGTGACTTGGCTGCCAATTAGGAATTTTTGTTAGACATTTGGGATTATTTCTTCCACATGGGACTACACATAAGCCCAAAATGGAGGGAAATTACACACATAAAAATAATATATATAATTTATACTTTTAAATATTTTAATTTTTAAATAAATACACATTTTAAAATAAAATGTGTAATTTAATATAATTTGTGATTAGGTGAACATTCAATTGACATTTTTATAATTAGATGGGCATTCAATTGATATTTTTATGGTGAAATGGATATTTAATTTTAAAAATATAATTAAAAAAAACAAAAAGAAAAAAAAATCATCCCCATCTCCATCTCCCCCAAAGAAACCCTAGCACCACCCCCCAACCCAACCACCTCCGGCCGTACTCGCAGCCGCCGCCGCCGCCGGCTCCCCCACCACCACATGCCCCTAGCCCCTACAGCCACACTGCCGCCTGGCCCTACCCCCTACAACCATATTGCCGCCGGCACCACGACCACCAACTGCCCCTACGCCCAACAGCCCTACCCGCCGCCACCACCACACCACCACTGCCCGCAGCCCCACTCGTCGTCTCCGCCAGCACCACCACCGCCCTCAACCCCAACCACACCCCATCCGCCACCACCACCACTTGCCCCTACCCCCAATAGCGCCCCCCCTGCCGCCGCCACACCACCACTGCCCCCAGCCCCAACAGCGCCACTCGCTGTCTCCACCACCATCACCACCGCCCTCAATCCCAACCACGGCTCTCTCTATCTCCATCCCTCCCCCTCCCCTCACCAGATCTGTTGCTCTCTCTCACTCACTCTCTCTCTATCTCCATCCCTCCCCCTCCCCCTCACCCTCACCAAATCTCTTGCACTCTCTCTTTCTCTCTCCCCCCTCGTAGGCTACGACCGGTGGGAGGCGGCCGCCGGCGGCGGGATGTAAGATATATATATATATATATATGTGTGTGTGTGTGTGTGTGTGTGTGTTTGTGTGCATATATAGGTGTGTGTGTGTGTGTGTGTATTTATGAAAATCTATATATATTTTGTGCTTGTGTGTGTTTGTGTTTGTGTACATATATCTCGTTTTTTTTATTTATTTTGTTTTTTGTTAAGTTTATTATATATTGAGTATAAATTATATATATTATTTTTATTCAGAAAAATATATCTAAATTACACATTTTATTTCAAAAATTTATCAAAATAGAAATTAATGCCAACAAGACTTCCATGTAAGCAATTTTGAATGGAAAATCTATAAAATCCCCCAATTCATATGCCAAATCAGCAACTCCGGCCAAATTGACTGCCATGTCAGCAACTTAGGCCTGATTCAGGCCAAATCGGACCAAAATTACAAAATTTTGAATAAATACAGGACTGAAATCGAAAAGAGAAAAGTTAGAGGACGAAAACCTAAATAGCCTAAAGTTAGCGGACGAAAAACGCATTTTTCCCTAAAAAATATTTTCATGATGTTTTTGAATATGAGAAATTAGTTTTAAAATTTTTATGAAAAAATACATCTACAAATTTGTGAAGTATTATAATTAAAAATACCCCATGAGGTATGTGTTAATTCAATAAAATTTATCATTCATTAAGGCATGACACAATTGCGATTTGTATCTTTTTTTTTTTGGCGGAATTTTGAGATGCGATTCCTGAGGTTTGTAGCGGGAGTATCGAATTAAATAGCGATGCCCTGTGGTGGTATAAAATAAAATTATTTTGTGAGATTGGTAGAATAACAAAATTAATTAAGAGATTTTGTCAGATTCAATGATGTGCATTTCATGGTAGCAAGGTTGGGAACTGCTATGGTTGTAGAAAAATAATATTCTGGACATCTCTATTAATATTTATAAGAAGATCCTAAATTTGAAGGGCGTATTTTTAATTTTTAACATAAAATGAACTAATTTATAATTACACCGTACTTCAAGGATTTCGACATAATTTTTCCAAATTTCTATTTTTTTTTATTATTTTTGATTTTTTGGGATTCACGTGCTAGTAGTTTAGTATTGATTCATGACCTCACAAGGCAATATTTTAAAATTTAAAGCAATAACGTGGTGTGCTCCTCTACCGTGATCCACAACTTTCATGCAACTCCTGCAAAAGAATGATGTTGATATTGACATGAAGAATTATATGATGATTCTAGTATCATCCAAATACTATAAACAAATGCAAAATTCTATTAAAAAAGTCTAATTTTAAACACATGGTTTAATTGGATAATTGAATAGTTATTAAAACTACGACGTTAAACAAGTTATTATTTAATATTTTATCCTCAGCATGATAGCCTAATTCCCCTAAATACCAACAATATTCATGTAAGTAATATCTTAAAGTTTATTTTTACTTCCTTAATTTATCTTCTCCCTTTCTCTTTCATATACACGTTTACTATTTTAGAATGAATCCGATACATATATTTACCTACTTAATTTATTATTTGCTTGCAAAATTTTAGACTTATAATTATACAATGACCTGAGATCTGTTTGACAGATTTATTTGATTACAGATCATATCTAGGAGGGTGTGATATATTTTTCTTTCTTTTATTTCTTCATTTAGTAAAATTGAAAAGACAATCTTACCATTTGTTATAAATAATAACATATTTTGAATCCGTATTATCAATTGACTTTTATATAAATATTCAAATTTTGAATGATTGCAGGTTTTTCAAATTTTGAATGATTGCAGACTTTATAAGAAATAGTCTAAATAATAATGTTTATAATATAAGCTCATCAAACAAAAAAAAAAAAAAAATGCATTCACTATATTAATTGATATTCAATATTTAAATATTTATCTTAATAAATACAAATTTTAGATAATACAAAGTTGAAAATAATTTTTAATTATCGAAATTTGAATGTTCATAATATTATGATTTATAAAAATAATTTTACTAATTTAAATGAAATTAATTAAATAAATCATATCAAAAGGTGAATGATAGTATTAATAGTGAGACAATGGATAAATATATTCATGATTGAATGGTACTATAAATTTTTACGGTAAATGTGGAAAGCACTTAAAAAATAGAAAGACAATAAAGCATTTTTCCATTTAATCCAATATAGTAAATTTACACAACCAAATAATAAACTAATAAAAGTATGGAATATATTGAATGAACAAATAAGTTAACAAACAATAAATAATTAAGAATTTGATATATTTTCTTCATCAATAATTCATATTTAATGAATCACATCCAATTATATTATCATTATATGTATATCAAATTATCAAGTATCATCAAATATCAATCATTATCAACATTTATTATAATTATAAATAAATAATCAAATTACTATAAAATAAATAAGAAGTATTATGAAAATTGAAATACAAATTATAAACCCGTGGATTGGTGGTAATCAAACGTAATATCTCAAAATTTTGAGGCAGCCTCGTCACTTGAACTAAGGCCCACCGACTATTTGATTATTTTTCTTGATAATATAATATTATTTTATTTTATTTTTATTCAAAATAAATTAAATTAAATACTAAAAATTTATATACAGACAAAAATATAATAAATATTCATAATTTGTTAACCCTTTATCAAGATATAAATATACACTTAAATTATATATATATATATATTGTTTTATGAATGCGCTGGCCATCTACATATATATGTATATATATATAATTAAATAAATATATAACCGAAAATATCACACACTGCTACTGCGTAGAGCGTAGACACCTATCCTCTCAATCAAAATGGTGATGGATGTAACATTATACTATGTATTCGTAACATTATACGCAATGACGTCAGTAGTGACGCAATCGTGTACGAAAAGCCAAAACGGGCATTAGTCGGCGGCTACGCCGTAAATCTCTGCAGCCACTAAATTTTCATAGTGTTTATCAACTACTTTTTTATTTTTTTAATTTCTTTTTTTCAAAATTTTATTGCAAAAATGGCTGAAAAAAATAGCGCCGTCACTGTGTGTGTTACAGGCGCCGGAGGATACGTAGCTTCATGGCTGATTAAGCTCCTCCTTTCTCACGGCTACACCGTTCATGGCACCCTCAGAAATCCAGGTTATTCATTTTTTCATTTTTTTTTCTAAAAAAATCAATAATTGTTATTATTATTTTTTGAATATTTCTTTTTGGGTATTGTTTTGATTTCTTTTGTTTGTCTCGACATTGATTTTGGAGGGTTGAGTGATGGGTTTTTGGTAATTCTGTTGCCTCCCTCAGATTTATATGAAATTATGATTGTGTGTGTGTGTGTGTGTGTGATGTTTTGTTTAAAAAAAATTAATCGGGCCCTTAAAGAATATAATTCTTGCCAATGTGTGTGTGTGTGTGTGTGTGTGATGTTTTGTTTAAAAAAATTAATCTTGCCCTTAAAAAAATATAAATCTTGCCAGCTTTGTTCTGTTTTTGTTTTGTTTTTGGTTCATTACCCACTAAAGAAGTAGATAATTAGGCAAGAAGGGCCACATTTGTTTGTTTAATTGTATCAATCAAAAAAAACCATGCCATGTTTTGGTTTTGTGTGAAAGTATAAAGCTTGTTACTTGATCAAGAAATGACCCTAAGACCTTGTATTTATTTGTTATAGGGGTATGTATGTGATTCTTGATCAACAACCCTTTTTATCAATGGCAAAGCCACGGTCAAGGGTGCACTTGCCAGCTACGAGCACGAGTCACAGATAATACAAATAATTTTACAAAAAAATTAAAAAATTTGGGAGGTGCACCAAAGGAGTATTTTGATTTCATCTTGTTCAATTGGAACAGTGATGGTTGATGTAGATGACAAGATTCTGGTTGTGTTGTCCTAACAAGGATGGTTTAACTTTAATATTATAATCATCTTGTATTGATTTATCCCACGTATGTTGCAGGCAACGAGAAAAATGCTCATTTGATGAATCTCGAAAACGCAACTCAAAAGCTGAAACTTTTTAAGGCGGACTTGCTCGACTTCGACTCTATTCTCGGAGCAGTTAAAGGATGTGAGGGGGTTTTCCATGTTGCCAGCCCGGTCCCTTCTAGCTCCGTCCCGAATCCGGAGGCACAATTCGTGAACTCTTAACTTAAAACGACGAATCGAACAAATAGTAAAAACTTCTTAATCTTATTGTTGAGAGATATAACGTTGCTTTTAGGGCTTGTTAAGCTGCTTTTAGCTGGGATAGAGATAGAAATTTTAATTTAGGTACAAAATTGAGTTTTGAGTGTGCATGTATGTGTGTTGTTTTTATTATGGAAAAATGTGATGTTGCTTTTGAGGTTTGTTAAGTTTCTTTTTGTCGGGAAGGAGCAAGAAATTTTAATTTGGGGAAGCAAGATTGAATTTTGACAACATATAAATGATGTTTTTATTTTACTTTATTATTATTTTTTTTCTCGTTTGAGGGTGTGGGGTGTGTTGAGGCGGCCATCATTGTACTTATTAACCGTCCTTGGCTTTTATCGAATACACACACACACACACGCTAGCACGGTTATTGATCTTCATCACATCATTGTGTGATTATCTGGTGATACTAGTGCAGGTGGAACTAGTTGAGCCTGCTCTAAACGGCACTCTAAATGTCCTCAAAGCATGCACCAAAGCAAAAATCAAACGCGTTGTAATCGTATCATCAGCTGCCGCGGTTGCCATGAACCCCAACTGGCCCAAGGATCGAGTCATAGACGAGTCTTGTTGGTCTGACGAGGAATACTGCAGGACGAGCGACGTAAAAATTGCTCAGACGCTACAATTTTTCCGTGATAATAATTATTTTGTATATATATATATATATATATAAATAGGACAATTTTTTTTGGTTGCATTGTTTTTGAACTGGTCTTATTATGTACACAGAACTGGTATTGTTATTCGAAAACCGTAGCAGAAGCCAAGGCTTTCGAGTATGCCAAGAAAAACGGGCTAGATGTCGTCACTGTGTGCCCGACACTTGTCCTCGGACCTATGTTGCAGCATACAACAAATGCTAGCAGTATGGTTCTTGTTAAGCTGTTGAAAGGTACTTAGTTGTTTATGTTAACCGTATTGGTTTATATTGGTTGTGTCATAATTTTCAAAAAAATTTCTCACAAACACACACACACACACACACACACACACATATATATGTATATTATCCCCTTGTTCGCACAGAAGGATTGGAGGAAATAGAGAACAACGTGCGTAAGATAGTAGACGCACGTGATGTAGCAGATGCGCTAAAATTGGTATACGAGAAGCCCGAAGCCGAAGGTCGATACATATGCACGGCTCACATGATCAAGGCTCAGGATTTGGTGCAAATTCTGAGGGAACTCTACCCAAACTATAACTATCCCAAGAGGTAATGTTGATCTTCTCTCTTATACATTTTTATAGAAATAATAATAATAATAATAATAATACGATGTCCTCCCTCCCTCTAGCTCCCTCTAGCAATATGTGTGATTAGCGACTACTAAATATTTCATTTTAGATTCGAAATTACGCATGCCGCCCCTGTAGTCGACTTATATCAAGCCTGTCGTTACACATAGTTCAATGACGCAATCATTAAATTTAATATAATTTTCAATATTTTTGTGGTATATACCGGTAATGTAGTTCAAGCCCTCTGCAAAAATTACGTTAATTTTCTGACCAAATGTTGATTGTCTGAGGGGGCCGTTTGTAAGTCTGAAATTAAGAGGGAGAGTTTGTGTAGCTACATAAAATTATTGGGATGGACGGTATGGGGCTTGTTTTGAAATGTTTTGAAAAAAAAGTGTTTCTCGAGCCCTTTTTAAGAGTAATATATATATTTTTTAGGCCAAATGGTTCTGCATTTGGTTACAATGATTAAAAGTGTTTTATAAGGTGTTTTTAGCTACTCTAGATAGTTTTTTAAAAAAGTCATTTTTTAGTATTTTTTTTCTTGCTTACTCTTTATTTAAAAAGTCCATCCAAACACAATTTTTTTTTCCTTTTTCCAAAAAATAAGTGTTTTTGTTATAAAAAAAAATCAATCGAAACGGGCTCATATTAGCCCTCTATCTTTCTCTGACTTTACTTCCTAAATGAGTAATTAACGTGGACCACTATTTTTTTGTTTTTTATTTTTTGATTTAAAATTACGAATGTTGGATCTGACTTGTCCTTCCTGAACGAGTAACTACCGTGAACCGGTATTCGTTTTTTCTTTTCGATTTAAAACTGCGAATATCGAATCTGACTCGTCTTTTGATTAAAATATCGTACATAATTTTAAGACCTTTCTTGTATTATATACTTTTTTGCAGCTTCAAAGAGGTGAAGGAACTTACAATATTGAGTTCAGAAAAACTGCAGAAGCTTGGTTGGAAATATAGGCCATTGAAGGGGACTCTTGTGGATTCGATTGAGAACTACAAAAAGACTGGCCTTTTACATTCATGAGTTAAATCTGCGGTTGCTCGCTCTCTAGCATTTTACACTTGGCTGCTATCCTTGTACTTCAATAAAATTAAAATTGTTTCAATCTAGCATTGAAACATTTTATAAGATCTTTGTCTAAATTCTCATGCTCCAAAATTAATTATACTAGATCTTTTATTTTAAATCGTGTTTCATCAAATATTCCAATTCATCGAATCTTAGCATTGTGAATTGAGCAATTGGATTGGAATGGTCGCTTCCATAATGAGCCTCTACAGTATTTGATCCGAATTAGTTGGTTAATAGGTCCGAACATGATGGTTATGACCAATGTTCTGAAAACCGGACCGGACATCGAACCGGTGGCCTTACTGGTTACTGGTTCAACCGGTTCGACCACCGGTTCAACCGGTGTGACGTTATAAATATGTAATAATTATTAAATTAATTTTTTATATAAAAAATCATAAATACATAAAAAAATTTTAGAAAAAATCCAATAATAATAATAATAATAACCACCAAATAAGAAATTTACCTTACTATTTATTAAAAATCCAACTCATTCATTTTAAAAATTCAACTCCTAAGAGCAAATTCAAATTTACCTTGAAAGGCGTTGCACTTTACCATATTTTCCATCTCCTAAGAGCAAATTCAAAATATTGAAGTTAGCCATCTTTTTCGATTATGAAACAAAAATTACAATGGTAAATTTATATAAAAAAATAAAACTAGAATTTTTGCCATATTGAAACTAGTTATTAAAAAGAGGGGTGAAATTGAGGGAATATAGCTAAAATTGGGGGAAAAAAAACAATAATTGAAACAATAATTATACTTACAAGTTTATTAGAAAACAACAATTGAAATCTTTGCCATATTAAATTGAAATTATACTTATCATATTGTAACAAATTACATAAATTAAAATTTTTTCCATACTAAAACAGATTGCATAAACTGAAATTGAGAAACAAAACATAAATTAAAAGAGGGCTGAAATTTGGGGGAAAAAAGGAAAAAAAAAACAGAAAAATAGAAGAAACAGCAGCAGCAGCAGCGGCAGCAGTCCAGCAACAGCAGCAGCAGCGGCAGCAATCCAGCAACAGCAGCAGCGGCAACAATCCAGCAACAGCAGCAGCAGGCAGCAATCCAGCAACAGCAGCAGCAGCAGCCGGGCGGCAGAGTGACGCAGTGGATGTGAGCGAGCAGTTCGACCCGAAAAACAGGGGGGGAAAAAATAAAATCGACCCGCCGAACCGGTTCACGAACCGGGACCGGTTCGATCGGTTTTTTTACCGGTTCTAGGCGGGCCGAGTCACTCCCGGTTTTTGGGACTAGTTCGGACCGGACCAGGCGCTGGTCACCGGTCGAACCCGTCGGACCGGCCGGTCCGGTCCGGTTTTGAAAACACTGGTTATGACCAACAAAAAAAAAAAAGTCTGAAAATTCCAATCTTAGTGTATAATTAAGGAAGTAATTTTATACACTTTATATGAATGTGAATAATAGAATAAGAGATGAAACATTATTTTAAAATACAGGATCCTATTTGAAAGTTAATGAACCTAAAGTTTTGAAATTTGGTGGCAATCTACATATCATGGGATACTATATGGGAAAATTCTTATTTGGAATTGGTTTGGTCGATCTCAATAAATTATATGATAAATGTATTGTAATTATTAAGTAATTAATTATTTTCACTTAATTATATATCAATCACAAAATAAATATAAAACAATGCTGGTTTGATTGAGGCGGCTTGGGATAGAATTTTACACATTATCAGAGTAATTAATTATAGGGGAACTTTCATGTGAAATGTGCAACACTCAAAATTTTACAGTTACTAATTATAATTATCCTCTTTTACGATTAGTAGGATCGCTTATCCAGAGAGTGGATGAATTATCCTCTTCATGGCTTTTCCCCTCCTAATTAACTCCTAATGCTCAAATATATATAAAAGAAAATGAGTTGATTACGAAAATCTCACTGAATTCGACTTGCTTTCATAAATTTTCACGTGGCATGAAAAGTTACGAATATTGCTTATTGTTCGATTTGGTTTTACAAGTATCACCTAATGATAGGTGGGATGTGTAGTAAAGAATGAAAAATAGGGAGTTATTTGTAATTTTTCATGCATCAGTGGATTTTTGTGGGGAAAAAAAATATTACATTAATTTATGCATATGATGTCCATTATTCTTGGAATTTTAATATAAAAAGAAGATTTTTGTTTTGTATTTGATGTTGCTTTTTCGAGGGTTACGCATAAGGATGGATTGAAGGATTTGACTCATAATGAATTCAATCAATTCACAAACAAAATACATAATGTAGCATATAAGTGTTTCGTAATTTGGTTTGACTTTTGTGTTATTATATGTTATTTTTTCTTATTATTTTATTTGTGTTTAAATTCTATTATGTTATCTTTTTTTTTGGTTTATCTATTATGTTATCACTTCTTCATATGTTTCCAACTTTTGAATTAATTATAGGACAAATTTCAGAGATTTTGACCAATTTGATCCCATACGATATATTCGTTAACTGATTTTGTCCCAATTTTTTTAGCTAAAATAGTCTATCTGGATAGTACTCTCTCTCCAAAATGATCCATCCGTTAAAAACTAACGGAAAACGCACGTGCACCGTTAATTTTTAAATGGAGGGAGTTACAGGTGGGACTATTTTAATCATTTTTGAAAATTTGGGATCAAATAGGCAAGCGCTTCTATACTGTGAGACTAATTTGTCTAAAATATATATTTAATTTTAATCATGACTTGATGCATAATTGATTCCTCGTCAAAGTCCGAGGACTAATTAAATCACGTTAGAAGTTTGGAACATTCTTAATTCTTTTATTCAAACTTAGGAATTTTCATGTGGGATGAGATTGTCAGTAAACTCATTCTCTAATGATCTCCCATTTATGCATATGAGTGTCACTACACTTGATGTCCATGAAACAATACATATCCAATTTGAAATAGTCATAAATGTAAGTCTTTTAATGAGTCAAATCGATACCACATTTTTAGTTAGATTCAATAACTTTAAATGTTTGCGGTTGAATCTCCATGATTACATTAAAGCCGTGAGACTTGGCTTCGCATAGAAATGGAAGTCTTAAAACAAGTCTGTAAAACGTGATCAAAATTACTCAAAGTTATTGAATCTAACTTAGAGTGGGGTATTGACTTAACTCATTAAAAGACTTGCATTATGACTATTTCAAACAGTATATGTATTGTTTCATAGACATCGAGTGTAGTGACACTCGTATTCATAAATAGGTGCTAGTTAGAGAATGAGTTTATTGAGAATCATATCCCATATTAAAATTCGTAAGTGGGAATAAAAGAATTAAGAATGTTCCAAGCTTATAACGCGATTTAATTGGTCCTTGGATGAGGAATTAATTGTCCATCAAGTCATGATTAAAATTAAATATAAATTTTAGCCAAATTAGTCACACAGTATAGAAACGCTCATCTATTTGGTCCCAAATTTTCAAAATTGATTAAAGTAGTCCCACGTGTAACTCCCTCCATTTAAAAATTAACAGCGCACATGAGTTGCACGTGCGTTTCCCGTTACTTTTAACGGAGGGACCATTTTGGAGAGAGAGTACTATCCAGTGGGACTATCTTGGCTAAAAAAATAAATTTGGGACAAAATCGGCTAGCGAATATATCGTATAGGACCAAATTGACAATTAATTCCAAATTCCATAACAACCCCATGTGTTATCGCGAAATAGCTAAAAACCCCCTATGATTGGAAAATAGGTTAACTACCCCCCATGTTACGAAAAACTCAGCACACTTGCCTTCTCTGTCAATGTAGATTTAACACTGTTAATTTTTATTTAAGTACCCATTATCCCCTTTTATTAATAAAAAATATGTAAGATATATATATGTGTATATATATATATATTCACATCCCTCTATCTCTCGCTCTCTCCTTCCCTACGTCTCTCTCCCACCCCACCCCGCACCGCCCCCCCTCTCTCTCTCTCACGCCTCTATCTCCTCCATACCTGCCCCCCCTCTTTCTCTCTCTCTCTCTCTCTCTCTCTCTCTCACCTCTCTCTTCCCTCCCTCCCTCCCTCACGTCTCTTTCTCTCTCACACGTCTCTGATCTCTCTCTCTCAAAATAAGATCCACATCTCTCCACATCTGAGTTCTCTCCCCCCCTCGCTCCAATAGTCAACAGTTTTCTCAAATTCGCCATACAACAGTGGGTTTTAGGGTAAAGATATCAGGCGGCAACAATTTTTGGGACTACAACAACAGATTTGTGTAAGAAGCCGAGGAGATTTTGGGAGGTGACGGGATTTGGAGGTGGGTTTAGATCTTAGGTGGCAATGGTTGGTGGCAATGTGTGGTGGGTGAAGAATGGGGAAGAAAGGGAAACATGTGGAGGGCCAAAAAATGAAAAAATTGATTATATATATATATTAAAAATAAAATATGAAAAAGAAATTATATCTTTTTTTTAGTGGTTTAGTTAATATTATAATATGAAATCAAATTATAATTAAAAGTAATAATTATGTGGATATTTTATATTTACCAAAATTTTAATTCATTACAATGATAGTTAAATATAATTTTTTTTTTCAATTTTCATAAACTATGTAGACAATTATTGAATAAATAGACAATGAAAATATAATGAATACAATAATGAAGTGTAAATTAATTAAATACAATATTTCTGTATTTTTTTAATTTGTTAATAAAGTGTAATTAATTAAATACAATAAATTTAAAATACTTTTTACTAATTTAAATATTTTAATAAATTAATGTAATTATTATTAGTATTTTAATATTTATTTTCAAATTTTAATTTTAATTATTTTAGTGCTCGATTTAAAATAAATTTAAAAAAGTTAGTATTATTTCCTGTTTAGTGTTTGATCGTAGTTGGATAGAAATCAGAAAATTAAAAAAGATAAGAGAGATATTTCAATCAAGAGCTTGGTCAATTAATGGTCATAAACACATAAACACAACCAACAAATGCACACAAGGCATGTGTGCTATCAACCCCGTCAGTTTTGCCGGAAGTGGGGTTTTATGCTAGGTTGACTATTAGCACAGGGATAGTTAATCTATTTTCCAATCATAGAGGATTTTTAGCTATTTCGCAATAACACAGGGATTGTTATGGAATTTGTCTTTAATTCTATTGCAACTATTTTATTTATTGAATATTATTTATTATCTCATTTAATATATAATCATGAAAAATTCACCGTGCGCGTGTAATACTAATATTATACTAAAATAAAAAAAATTACACACTTTCCACATGTTACCATCAACTTATAATGTGGAGACATATTATTATTTTTACTGTTATAAAATCAAAAACATTTAAGATAGGGGGTGTTTGTAGGAGTCAGTTTGGATGAATTTTTTTTTTTCAAAGAAAGTGCTTTTGGAGACGTGTTTTTTATAGTAATTTTTTTTAAGGTCAAGCAATTTTGTGTTTAAATAAACTAATCAAAAGTGCTTTTATATAAAGATATTGTGGATAACTTTTAAAATAAATCACTTTTTGACCTTTCTTTGGCTAGTGTTTTTTTAATAAAGCCCATCAAAAAATATATATCTTTTTGTTTTGTAGTACTTTTTTCAAAAAAATAAGTATTTTCCATCTAATTTTTTCTTATCCAAATGGGTTCTTAATTGGATTACTGAATAGTTATTAAAACTATCATGTTAAAAAAGCGATTATTTAATTACGTTATGCTCAACATGATAGCCCAATTCCCCTAAATACCAACAATATTCATGGAAATAATATTTTATTTTTATTTTTACTTGCTTAATCTATCTTCGAGCTTTCTCTTTCATATCGTACTATTTTTAATACTTTTGAGCTCGTCTAATTGTATATTTTTCTTAACAGTATAATTTTATCTTATCCTACTTTTTATTCACAATAAGTTAAATAAATACAAAAAAAAATTGTATAAAAAAAACTAAAAAGTTATATTCACATAAGAAAATATAATAAATATTCATAATTTGTTTATCAAGTTTTAAATGCACAATTATACTATATATATTGTTTTCTGAATGTGCCCACCAACTAATATATATATATATATATATATATATAATTAAATAAATATGTAACCGAAAATATCACACACTCGTGCTGTGTAGAGTGTAGACACCTGTGCCCCCCTCTCGTTTTTTATTTTTTTAATCTGAACCACTCGATTTTAATTTATTAATTGAGTAATTCAAATAAATAACGGTAAAAGCCCGTTGCGATGACAACACAGGCGTATACTAAAAGAAAAACAACATTAGTCAGCTGGTGCGCCATAAATATGCCGTAATTCTCTGCAGCCAACGAATTCATATTAGTATTTATTAGCTCCAGAACTACTTTTATTTTTTTACCTTTTTTCAAAAAATTATAACAAAAATGACAGAAAAAAAATAGCACTGTGTGTAGCAGGGGCCGGATGACACATAGCTTCATGGCTGATTAAGGTTCTAATTTCTCACGGCTACACCGTTCGCGGCACCCTCAGAAATCCCCGTTATTATTTTTCCCTTTTTGCCTAAAAATAATAATAATAATAATTATTATTATTTTTTTGAATATTTCTTTTTGGGTAATATTTTGATTTCTTTTTGTTTGTCACGACATTGATTTTGGAGGGTTGAGTGATGGGTTTTTGACAATTCCGTTGGCTCCGTCAGATTTATATAAAATTATGATTGTATATGTGTATGTGTGTGTTTTGTGTGCTTGATTAGCTGCTATAACAAGTGGATAATTAGGCAAGAAAAAAGCCACATTTATTTGTTTAATTGTATCGATCAAAAATTGCCATGTTTTGTTTTGTGTAAAAGTTTAAAGCTTGTCACTTGATCGAGAAAATGGCGGTAAGACCCTAATGCTTATGTGTATATTTGTTATGGGATATAGATGTGATTCTTGATCAACAACCCTTTTGATCAATGACCAAGGGTCAAGGAATGCATTTACCAACCATGGGTTATAGGGGAAATTTTTACCCATACCGGATTCAGCCACACCTAAATTAATCACGTGGTGAGTGTTTTACACTTGTTATATAATTGGTGTCCAGTTTAGGGAGAGTGACCAATCACACGATAAGTGTATTAACACTTGCTATATATTTGGTTGAGCTTATAAACTTTTCAAAATATCTTATAAGCTCCTCAAAAGTATTTGATAAATTTTTCAGTAAAAGAGCTTATAAACTCCAAAAATAAGTTATTAGGACATTATAAGCCCAAAAAAAAGTAAACTTTTCCCAATTTATTTTTAAAATCGCTTATAAATTGTTTGATGCTAAAAGATAAAATACCATAAATATCTTTATTTTCCCAATATTATATTTCTACTATTTCAAAAAATATTTGTTTACGTGAAATCAAATTTTATTTTATTTTCTTGGTCATCATTGCAATTAAAAAATCTTATAAGCTCTTATTTTTACCAAATTACTGCTTATAAGCTCCAAAAAAATATCTTATAAGTTACATGATCTTATTTTATCTAAACACTTTAACAACTTATTTTTAAAATAAGATGTATGAGCTTATAAGCTCTAAAAATATTTTATAAGATTTACGAGCTTATAGACTTTTTAGAATAAGTTTACCAAACACCCTCATAACTCAAATAATAAATCTAAAAATTTTTGGGTGCACTAAAGGAGTAATGTAAAGGATAATTAGGATGGTTACTTAAAATTAGCTAGTTATATACAAAAATAATTCTAATAACATGCACACCTAAAATATATGCAGCACTGCCGCTACTTTTTATGGAACACAAGAAAGAATGTTAGGTTTTGAGTTCATATTGTTCAATTGGAACAATGTTGGTTGATGTAGATGAAAAGATTTTGGTTGTGTTGTCTTAACAAGGATAGTTTAATATTACCATGGCCCTCATATAGATTTGTCTCATGTATGTTTGCAGGGGACGAGAAAAATGCTCATTTGATGAAGCTCGAAAATGCAGCTCAAAAGCTGAAACTCTTTAATGCGGACTTGCTCGGCTTCAACTCCGTTCTTGGAGCAATTAAAGGACGTGTGGGGGTTTTCCAACGTTGCTAGTCAGGTCCCTTCTAGTTCCGTCCCGAATCCAGAGGCACGATTCTGTGAACTCGTAACTTAAAATTACGAATCAGACGAATAGTAAAAACTTGTTATTCTCACCGTTGGAGTATAACATTGCTTTTGGAGCTTGTTAAGTTGCTTTTAGTCGGGATAGAGTCAAAAAATTTTATTTAGAGAGCAAAATTGAGTTTACAAAATTTGAAATTTTATTTTATTTTTTAACGAAAGAAGGGGTGGGGACGTTGGGTGGTGGGATGTTGCTTTTATTATAGAGCAACGCGGTATTGTGTTTGAGGCTTGTTAATGGGGTGTTTGTAGAAACTTCTGCTTTTGAAAAAGTTGTGAAGAAGTTGTAGAAAAAATTTTAAAAAAAAAGTTAAGTAGTAAAAATGGATAGTGTTTGGAAAAAAAAGTGAAGAGTAGAAAGAAAAGTAGTTCGAGTATTTGAAAAAAAAAAGCTGAGAAGTGCTTTACTGTGAAATAATCAATTTGCAAATAATATTTACAAAAATACCAAGAAACAGAAAAAAGTTGGTTTATAATTGCTTCCAGAATCTAGTTTTTTTAATCCAAACACTTTAACAATTTATTTTTAAAGTAAGATAGTATACTAAATACTACTACACTGCTTAAAATTAGATATTGCCAATGCTCCTTAAGTTGCTTTAAGAAGGAAATAAGCCAGAAATTTCAATTTGGGGAAATGAGATTGAAGTTTTACAATGTATAAAAGACATTTCTATTCTGCTTCATTCTTACTAGTTCCTTTTGTGTTGGGGGTAGGGTGGGGGTGTAGTGGCTACACCGATTGACCAGCCCCCTTTTGCTCGGACCTTGGTTGTTTTTTCTGGATAAGCCGTCATGGTTGGGATGATCTTCGTTACATTCGTGTGTGATTTATCCGGTGATACTGGTGCAGGTGGAAATACTTGGGCCTGCCCTGAACGGCACGCTCAACATCCTCAGAGCATGGACTGAAGCAAAAGTCGGCCGCGTTGTGGTCTTATCATCGGCCGCCGCCGTCTTCATGATCCCCAAGTGGCCCAAGGATCGAGTCATGGACGAGTCTTGTTGGTCCGACAAGGAATTCTGCAGGACGACTAGTGTAACAATCTCTTTGCGCTGCAATTTGATGCAATTTTGTCGAGATAAGACATAATTATTTTGTATATATACATGTCAATTTTTTTTTTCTCACTTGCATTGTTTTTGAACTTGTCTTGTATATTATGTACACAGAACTGGTATTGTTATTCGAAAACCATAGCAGAGGCTGAGGCTTTCGAGTATGCCAAGAAAAATGGGCTAGACGTTGTCACCGTGTGCCCGACAGTCGCCCTCGGACCTATGTTGCAGCATAATACAAATGCTAGCAATTTGGTTCTCAT
The DNA here is from genome assembly GCA_026212405.1 of Petrea volubilis. Lineage (NCBI taxonomy): Eukaryota > Viridiplantae > Streptophyta > Magnoliopsida > Lamiales > Verbenaceae > Petrea > Petrea volubilis. The sequence continues at coordinate 26,939,240 of CM047874.1, read as the reverse complement.
TAAGCTGTTGAAAGGTACAAATTTGTTTGTTTTAACCTTATTCGTTTAGAAAAATTCTAACCCAGACCTGATTTCATCGAACCCAACAAATCACATGGCAAGTGTATTATACTTGTTAAATGATTGACCACTCTCTTTAAATTATCGATCATTCATCACAGAACAAGTATAAAACGCTCACCATGTGATTAATACCGGTTCGGCCGAACCAGGTTTGGGCTGGAGTTTCACATTTGTTTATATTGGTAATAAGTCATAATTTTTTTTTTAAAAAAAAAAGAAAATTACATTTTTGGAACTATATGTTGTAATGATTAAAGATTTAGGGCATTAATTTATCTCCCTTCAATTTCAAGACACCAATTTAACATTTTTCAACACGTTAAGGACATTTTACCTTGAAATATGCAATGTCGTCGGAAATTTGATGAAATTAAATGGAAAGTAGCGTCTTCGACAGAATAATCGAAAATGTCTAACATATCATCACTTATGTGATTCTTATGCGTCTTTTAAAATGAAAACGACATGCCAAATAGAATGAGTTGGGGATAAAAATATAACTTGTCAACTTTTTAAAAAAAAATTGAAATCCATCCCCCACCCCCGAGTCAAGAAGAAACAAACTAGGTGAAAAGAAAACAAAAAAAAAAACATTTACAAAAAATCACACTATCAAAATTGGATAAAATCTTCAAATTGAATACATGGATAAGTTGCCCATGGGATAAGGAACAATAGTATGAAAAACAAGTTGAGAAAAAATGGTCGAGTGGTTGTGCTACTACCAACCATTTTTTTTAAATTTTCTTCATCAATTTGTTCCTTACACCATTAAAAAGTTGGCCATGTATTCAATTTAAGAATTCAAATGAATTTTAAAGGATAATTTTGTGTGTATATGTGTATATTTTCTTGTTTTTTTCTGCTTTAGGAATTTGTGGGTGGGTGAGGTGGGGATGCCGGGGGGGGGGGGGGGGGGTTGGGTGGGTGGGATTTGTGGATTTAGAATTATTTTAATTAATTTATATTTTAATTTTTTTTATATATTTTATACATAATGAGTAGGTAGATTTTGTTTTTATTTATTTTTTTAAATTTCATTTTCTTGCGCCATATCAATATTGATGGCCCGATTATGGTTAAATTTTGTGCTACATAAGCAAGTTTTTGCCATTATAAGTAAATTCCGGCCAATTTATATCAAAAGTCATCAATGTGTTGAAAAATATTAAATTGTTGTTCTAAAATTGAAGACAAATTAGTGTCTTGAATCTCAAATCGGTACAATATACATTCCTAATAATGTAATTTCTCAAAATAATTTCACATGTTGGGTTTTTTCTCTAATTTGTTGGTCTCACATATTAATTTATTGTACATTGCTATCTCATTAAAAGGAGCCCAATTATGCGATCCATTTAAGAAATAAATTTAATGGGTTTACAAAAATATTATATTAAGTATGGATCTTTTATGTGTAGAAGCCCGGTCAGACTTTAATTATGTTTGATGGGCCCATAATTAAAAGTTTGACATATTAGGTATATTAGGGCATGGTCCCTAAGCCAGAAAAAAAACAACGTCTTTCTTTCTGCCCATCTAAGAGAGAGAATACAGAAAACTCATGCTGTCTTTCTTGGCTTAGAAGACCACTAACCCTAGATCCAGTTCTCTTCCGCATCTATCATGGATCGAGGTTAGTCATTTAGCTTAAACGTATTATTTGATTGTTTACTAAATATCCTGTGATTAATCGATTCATATGAATCGTATTTTTGTTTTATATTATAGATTATTCGGTTTGAATCCATATCTTGTGAAAAGTTTTCAACATCACACACACGCACGCGCACACATACACACATATATTATCCCCTTGATCGCACAGACGGATCAGAGGAGATCGAGAACAACGTGCAAAAGATAGTAGACGTACGTGACGTAGCAGAAGCGCTAATATTAGCATACGAGAAACCCAAAGCCGAAGGTCTATACATATGCACGGCTCACATGATCAAGAATCTAGATTTGGTGTAAATTGTGAGGGAACTCTATCCGACCTACGACAATCCCAAGAGGTAATATTGATCTTCTCACGTATATCCTTTTTTATAGACAAACTAAGTCAAAATTATAATGTTCTATTTTCATTTTGGGGTTCGAATTTAATCATATTTAAATATTCAGTATTTTTTTACTTTGAATTGTGAGATTTAGTCAAAAATTGAACAAATTCAGTTGGAATCTGTAGTCAGAGAGTTGGTACTTTGATGTGTCATTTTAGAATAATAAGAGGACTATTGGAACAACAAAACAAATTCTAGCTGAATCTGTCCAATTTCCAGCCAAATCTCACAATTCGAGTTAAAAAGTCCTAAATGTGTCAAAAGTAGTTAATTTCGAGTCCTAAAATTAAAATGGAAAATTTTTCAGTCCTAGATTAAAAAAGTGTGTAACATATGATTCTAAAATTATAATTTTTCCAAAAAATAATTACAATGTCCTCCTTGGAGCAATATGTGTGATTACTATATATTTCATTTCAGTTTCAAAATTACACATGCCTCCACTTTAGTCGATTTATATATCATGTTTTTGTAACATATATTGGTTAAGTTGTTCGATACCTCTTCAAAAATTATGTTAATTGTTCGATCAAATTTTGATTATCTAGGGGGGGTGGGGGTGGGGGTGGGGGTTTTTGCATGTAATTCTGAAACTAAGAAGGAAAGTTTGTGCAATCATATAAAACAATCAGTTGGTCTACAGGAATGAGGAGGTAGACTCCTTCAACAACGTCAAGAGCTTGACTTTTCTATATTGGACATTTGCAGTACCCGAATCTAAATTAGTTAGCCAGTAGGTCGAAATTGAGTAGGTAAAGACTAAAATAATAATAATAATAATAATAATAATAATAATAATAATAATAATAATAATAATAATAATAAATTTCATGTGATGGACAATGTAATTAGTTACTTTGAAATAATTGCATATATGCCCTCAATCTTTCTCTGACTTTATTTCCTAATGAGTAATTATCGTGAATCGTTATTCTTTTTTTTGTTCCTTTTCGATTTAAAACTATGAATGAATCGTACATGGGATTTTTTTTTAATTTATGAAATTTCCTGTACTATACTTCTTTGCAGCTTCAAAGGGGGAAAATGAACTTACAATAATGAGTTCAGAAAAACTGCAGAAGCTTGGTCGGAAATGTAGGCCATTGAAAGAGACTCTTATGGATTCTGTTGAGAACTACAAAATGGCTGGCATTATACATTCAAAAGCTGAATTTCTTGTAGTTCAATAAAATTAAAATTGTTCCAATCTAGCATTGAAACATTTTTATAGGAGCTTTTGTCAAGATTTCCATGCTCCAAACTCCAACTCAAGTTTTTGAAATTTGGTGACAATTTAATTATTATGGGATACTATACTCTGTTAGGGAAAAATAAAATTCTTACTCGAACTTAATTTGGCCGAATCCAATAAGTCATTTGACACCTGTATCGTATTTGTCAAGTGATCAGTCACATTCGTTAAAACATACATCAATTACAAGACAAGCGTAAAATAAGACAAATGTAAAATATCGCTACGTGATTGATATTGGTTCAATTGAGTTGCTTGAATTTCCCATACATACAGGGAACTTTGATGTGGCATATTTAATATTCGAAATATTATAATTACTAATTATAATTATCCTCTTTTATAATTAGTAAGATCTCTTATTCTCTTGCCGGTTTTCCCCCTCCTAACTCCAAATGCCCAAAAAAAAAAAAGATTAATTACGAAAAAAATCTCCCACTTAATTCCATTTCATGCGATATGAAAAATTATTAATATTTTATTTTTTTAATGTTTGATTTCATTTTACAAACATCATCAAATGAAGGTGGAATGTGTAGCATAAAATAAATAACATAGAGTTATTTTTTATTTTTCATACGATAAAAGGTTTTTTTTTTAATGAAAAAAAGCTTACATATCATGTCCCTTATTCTTGAAATTATAATATAAAATATTATATATATATATATATATTTACTTTTTAATCCCCCAATATTACACCTATTTTTTCGCATTATGTGTATATATCAAAATAAAAGAAGGGTTAATTACATCTACACCCCCTACGAGTTTACAAAATTCCTAACAATATCCCTCTTAAATAAAAAATTACACATACACCCTCTTTAAAATATTAAAATTACAGATGCAACCCTTTTTGGTAGGGTTCCAGTGAAAAAGTAATGACGTCAGCCAAAAATTTATGTAGTCTGACTATTTTACCCTTGGTAATTTTGCAAACTTATATGGGGGTTGTATTTAATTTTTAAAGTAGAGAGGGGGTGTATGTGTAATTTTTTATGAAAGTAATTAACCGTTATATTTTCAAAATTTGATTGTTGAAAATTTAAAAATGACAGTTTATGATTTTTTTTGACTATTAAAGCTGCTTTTCTCTATATATGTTACTATTACAACTTCATTTGACATTAATTTAGTTTAAAGTATATATACATATTTTTTCTTTTTCCTAGCTATTCTTCTAGGTTGCGTTTGTTAGGGATTTATGCACGGGATTATACGTGTATCATACCTATAATTATGTTTGGTTGATTTTTTTTAGCCCTTTATAAAACATAGGTCCAGTTTCTTATCCATCCATTTATAGGATATCCCATCCCACAATGGCAATGGGATGTGTAATCCACTTGATTTGGATTAAGTTGATAAAAGTTGTAATTTACTGTATTACATTTAAATATATATGATGTGGCTTAAATTAAAAGGTTTTTGGTAATTTGCTTCAAATCCATTTGGAAAAAGAATACTATCAAACATAATTTGAAGGATATATCATGAAATAATACTTATAACCAAATATATTAATGCAATGAATTGATAATAAATTTATAGCATATTTATCCAATTATTTTACTATCACACACAATCCTATACTACAACCAAATGCAACCCCAGTGTCTTATGTTGAAATACAAGAAGGATAGATGCAAAAAAAAAAAAAAAAAATCAATTCGACTTGAAAACGAGCTTTGTAATAGCGGATACGAATAAAAATCGTAGTAATTGTAGTATTATTGTCCAATTTATAGGTACTCCCATTGGTGTCTTTCCTACTTACATGAAGAAGAAGAGGCTTCAAATGATGTCATATGCATGAATGAGGTTGTAACATATGCTTGTTAAGAAGTTCTATCCAAAGATGCTTATGGGGACAACATTGTACCAAAGCTTCTGGCATTTAACCCCATCTTCCTTGCTATTTATTTACTTTTCTAAATTGTTGAGTCTATCACTAACTAATTAGTATTATTATTAAACTCTTTTTTTGTCAATAATATAGTATCTTTCACATTTTCATATAACTTCGGTAAGTTATTTTGTACGTATTGTTTTCAATTGTGAATATATGGTTATATTTGGATATTAAAAAAAAAGGTTGATTTTTTACTCACCTCTTTTGTCAAAACTCTATTACATAATATATACAAAATATATTTCAGGTTACAAGAGCTATATGAAAATAAGAAAAATACAATATTATTGACAACATATGAAAGTAGGAAGAATATAATATTTTTCAACAAATTAAAGTATATAATAATAATACTAATTAGTGAGGGTTAGACTTAACAATATGACAACTTAGATTAATAGCAAATAATATGATGTTAAGTGACACAAATTTTGGCACAATTTTGCTCCCATAAACATATTTAGTTGGAGTTTTTCAACGAGTATATGCTGCCGTCTTATTCATTCATGTGACACCACGTGAAGCTTCTTTATTTATTTATTTATTTATTTAAGTAGGGTAGACACTAATGATGGTACCATGAGTTGAGTAATAATAATACCATATTTACCACGATTGTCATTCATTTTCGCTAATATAATATTTCGTTGCAAGCCAAATTGATTTTTTTGCTCTTGTATTTCAACTCTATACATTAAAAGAATGACTAGAATAAGCCACGTGTGCGTAATCTCAACTAAATATATGTTAAATAAAGTTGTAATGGTGCATATATAGAGAGGTGAAGGGGGGGGGGGGGGGAGGGGAGAGAGAGAGAAGAACAACTTTAATAGTCAAAAAATAGTTATGAACGATTATTTTTAAATTTTCAATAGTTAATTTTTAAAAATGTAATGGTTAATTATTTTCATAAAAAATTACACATACATCCTCTCTCTACTTAAAAAATTATATACAACCTTCTTCTAAATTTATAAAATTACCAAGAATAAAATAATCAGATTACATAAATTTTTAACTAACGTACTTACCTTTTTGTCGAAATCCTATCAAAAAGGGATACATTCATAATTTTAATATTTTAAAAAAGATGTATGTATAATTTTTCATCGAAGAAGATACTGTTGGAAATTTTGTAAAATCAGAAGTAGTGTAAATGTAATTAAACCTAAAAAGAGTACTACACAGTTCGCACATGCTACAATCTACATAATATAAAGATATATGATCCTTTTGATTATTATAATAAAAAACAAGAACATCACAATGCACTGCACTATTAATCGGCGTCGCCGCCGCAAGCATTCCTCCATAGGGTTTATCATCTCTGTAACTATCTTTTTCCTAATCATTTTGATGCAAAAATGGCGCAAAAAATTAGCACTGTGTGTGTAACAGGGGCCGGAGGATTTATAGCTTCATGGCTGATCAAGCTTCTTCTTTCCGAGGGCTACACCGTTCATGGCACTGTTAGAAATCCAGGTTAATTAATTTAATCCCTCTTTTTGGGGTAGAATTTTAATATTTTTTTGTTGTAGTTTGATCAGTAATTCTTATTGTTTGATAATTCTTTTTAGTGCTTGGGTTGAATGATTCAGCTAGGGTTTTGATAGTTCTGTCTGCCCCCTTAAAGCTTCTATAAAATTACTATTCTTGCATATAGTTGAAGTAAAGATCTTAAAAGACAAATAATCTCGCGCTCAAATTATTATTTTTTTGATTCTATCCTAGGGGTGTAAGCGAATTAAGTCGAGCCGAATAAAATACAGTTCAAACTTGATATGAATTTCTTATCGAGCTTCAAATATTGTTTGAGCTTGATTTGATTATTAAATGATCCGAACTGAAACAAGTTTTAATTGAGCTGAACTCGGCTCGGTTCGAGTAATTTGATATTTTTACACATATATTGTCATAGTTTAATTAATCGAGTTGAGTTCGAGCTAGCTTCAAATTTTATTGAACGAAAAAAATGTGTTCAATCTTGGTTTGTTACGCATAACAAATTGAGCTCGAACAAGCTTTTTATGATCAATCTTGAGTCAAATATCGAGTAACTTAGTTTATTTTTCAGCCCTATCTATCCCCTGTTGATTGATACTGTATATTTTTGTCGTCTACTCTATTTTGAATTTTCTATGTTTTTGTACTGTTCTTTCTCCTTTACCCACTAGACAAGTACATAATTAGGCAAGAAGAGCCCCATTTGTTTGTTTAATTGTATCATGGAGGAGATGACCCAGCGTGGGCCGACAAGCAACTGTCAAAACAGGGCTTGTTTTGTTTGATGTGAAGGTTTAAAGATTTGAGTTTCAGAGTTGCTATAAATTAAATGTATGTTTGAGAGACTGTTGTTGAGGTTAGCCAGACTCTTGACTTTCGCCGGAAGACTTACAGTCGGTGACTACGGCCATACCTAAGTTCGTAGCTTTTTAAAGATCCCTAATGTGATTGAAAAGATGGAATGTCTTAAGCCTCAATTGATTTGGGAAGTGGGATGAGACTCATATGATTCAAGAAAAATGACCTGATTGACCTCTCATGTATAAATGTTTTGGGATATAATTACGATTCTTGATGGACACTTATACGTAACACTGAAAAGCGAATTCTATTTGTGATCTTTTACTGTACGATTGGAGCAGTGATGGTTGACGTGGATTAACAGAATATGGCTGTTGTGTTTCGACTTGCTACATATTGTTTGCATATTAATGGCATCTTATGGATTCTGTTTTCCATGTATGTTGCAGGGGATGACAAAAATGCTCATTTGAAGAACCTTGAAAATGCAGCCAAGAAGCTCAAAGTCTTTAAGGCAGATTTACTGGACTATGACTCAATTCTTGCGGCGGTTAAAGGATGTGATGGAGTCTTCCACATCGCCTGCCCTGGTTCCTTCTAGCTCTGTCCCAAATCCCGAGGCATGATTTGTGAACTCTAATTACTTGAACGAATAGTGTAGATCATTTCTTCTGATTATCTTTTTTCGGAGAATTATATCTTTCTTTCGGGTCTTCTTATGTGGATTTCAGCAAAGACAGGGTCGAAAATTTTAATTAGGAGGGACAAGATTGAATATTTATAAACGATAAAGATGCTTTTGTTAATTCTTTTGTGATTATTTTTATTATCTTTTTAGGAAGGGGCGACTGTTCCTACCGCCGCTCTTTGTATTGGCATGGTTGGATAATCTTCGTTACCTCGTTGAGTGATTGTTTGGTGAAACTATGTTGCAGGTGGAACTGGTCGAGCCTGCTTTGAAAGGCACGCTTAATGTCCTCAAAGCATGCACCGAAGCAAAAGTAAAACGCATTGTGATTGTATCATCATCTTCTGCGCTCGTACTGAACCCCAATTGGCCCAAGGATCGAGTGATAGACGAGTCTTGTTGGTCTGACCAAGAATACTGCAAGACGACTAACGTAATAATTGCTCAGCATTACAACTTTATGCATTTCTTTGATATAATGATAGAAAATGAGCCTTTTTTTTTTAATAATTTAATTTCCTGATTTTACGTACACAGAACTGGTATTATTATTCGAAAGTAGTTGCAGAGGCTGATGCTTGGGAGTATGCTAAGAAAAATGGGCTCGACATTGTCACCGTGTCTCCAACCCTTGTCGTCGGGCCTATGCTTCAGCATACAACAAATGCTAGCAGTTTGGCTCTGGTTAAGCTCTTGAGAGGTACTTAGTTTTCATTAATTTTCTGTTCGCCTTATTGGTTTCTTGATTATAAGTCTCAATTCTGAAATGTATCCGAATAAATTTTGTTTTTGTTTGCTTGATTTCACAGATGGATTGGAGGAAATCGAGAACAACAATCGGAAGATGGTAGACGTACGTGATGTAGCAGAAGCACTAAAACTGGTATATGAGAAACGCGAAGCTGAAGGTAGATACATATGCATGGCTCACATGATCAAGGCTCAGGATTTGGTGCAAATTCTGAGGGAAATCTATCCGAACTATAACTATCCCAAGAGGTAATGATCTTCTCACTTATCCATTTTTGAGGGATATTTAGAGCATCGTACTCGGTTTCAAAATCATATATACAACCCATTATAAGGGTTAATGTCATTGACGGTCCATTAAGATTAAAGTTTAGAATCACTTTATTCCTTGAAGTTTAAATCGGTCCCGATTTGGTCCTTCAAGTTATGAACAAGTATTTCACCAAAAGAACACTTTTATGAAGGGCAGTGTTTGTCAATTTTCATTGGCTAACTTATTTTTTTGAAACAATTTTAAAGAGAAATTGATAAAAATTCCCTCTACGTAAGTGTTTTCCAGTTAAATTTGGCCGGAAATTTAACAAAAGGATGCAAGTGTTACTTTTGTGACACGATGAACCAAAACGGGACTGATTTAAACTTCAGGCGCTGAAGTGATTCTAATGTTAAACTTCAGGTACCATTAGTGACATTAGTCCTCTCTATAACGTATATTTTGCAAGTAACCGCATCTGTCGATAATTACATATAGTTTGATGATTGCAATCATTTTGATTTTGGTGCAGTTTTCAAATTGTTGTGCATGTATTGATAATTATCATCCAATCCTTTTGCACATTTTGTTAGTTTTGATCAAATTTTGACGATGAGCATGTTATCCCTATAAAGTTTAGCCTAATTGCAAATAGCCCTCTCTTGTTTCAAAAATTATCTGAAAGCTGCTAATCTATATGTCTTGTATCGTAATGCTTATGGAGAAGAGAAGAAAATGGCTCATATGCCTCCCGTATTTATTTCAAGGTGATTCACTGCTGGACCCCCTTAAGTTCGGTCTAATTCACCCTAATACAGGAATGAATTTTCTTCCTACTCTTTTTGAAATTAGATAATTGTTGGTTGATTCTATATTTCATTAGAGTTCTATGATTCAGAGTATCTTTCCTATTTGATACCTTTGTTGAATTCCATATTCGAAGTTGCGATCGGATCTATTCATAAAAAAAAAATCAATTCAATACATTTCTTATGTACCCATGTATGCTATATTGGATTTGAATCAGATTTTGGTGGATCAATTCATTAAGTTCTCGTTGAACAGTTAGTTAATCGCTTCGAGATTGCGTGTTTGCACTTTACAGGTTTTATACCTCCCTCTCTCTCTCTCTCTCTCTCTCTAAAATATGACCTTCATGTATTATACTTGTTTGCAGCTTCAGAGAGGGAAGAGAACTTTCAAAAATGAGTTCAGAAAAACTGCAGAGGCTTGGCTGGAAATATAGGCCATTGAAAGAGACTGTTGTGGATTCTGTTGAAAACTACAAAAAGACTGGCATTTTACATTCATGAGTTCAAATTTGTGGTTCTCTACTAGCTTGAATTGTACACTTGGCTGTGATCCTTGAACTTCAATAAAGCGTTGTATCAGAGTTTGGTCTCAATTTTTATTTTATTTTATTTTATAAAAAAGCTCAGTTAAATAAGTATGCAAAAGAGTGAAATTGAGTATAATTGATAGTTTTGGAGTCCAATTACGAGAAAAACCGGCCTAAATGTATGAAAACATGTAACACGGTAGTTCGTTTTTTCTTTTCCCCCCTTAATACCTACTAATTATTAACCTGTTTTTTTTGTGTCACTACACTAGTAAAGATTAAGTGACCAAACGTAGATTATTCGATGAAAATTATTATCGAGTTTCGACTAGACTGGGAACATTTATCAAATTCCATATTATGGATTCCTTTTAAATTAAATTCAAATCTCAGAGATGATTTTAAATTTTTTTTTGAGCTATTTTTGGGTGGTTGGTTTTTGAGAGAGCAACACTTATTTTTTGAGTAAAACACTTAATAAAAATTTTGAAGTACTTTTTATTAATTACTGGTTGGTCTAGCTAGATGATGTGTCAGATCTTTGAACAATATACAAAGTTTGAATTTTGAAGTTGTGCATGGAACATAGTTGGAAATTTGAAGTTATAAACGAAGCAATTGGGTTAAAAGAGTCGCTCTCACATTGGGTTTCTTTAGTACCCGAATTTGAATTTGTTGGCACTTTTTAAAATATATTACTTAGCTTATATAAAAAACAAAATTTGCTATTAAAATAATGTTTCTGCAAAACACTTTCTTTTTAAAGCCTATCCAGATAAATCCTTAGAATCCGTTTGGATAGATTTTTTGAAAAAAGCATAAGCGAGAAAAAAAAAGTCAAAAATATTTTTGTTAAGAAGCTATTCTAACATATTTTCAAATAAAAACATATTTTAAAGTATTTTTAATTATTTTATCCAAATTTAAAATTACTTGACTTTAAAAATAGACTTTATTATAAGAAAATATCGTTCAAAAAATATTTTTTAAAATCCATCCAAATGCCGTTTATCTCCAATCTGATGAGGGGGTAACATTGACAAATTCAAAAAGAGTGAGTGGCGGTTTTGATATTAAATTTAAAAATAGGGACAATTTTAAATTTCCAACAAATAAATCCTTCTCCTATTGTTTAATTTTGCTTAAGATTCTCAAATTAAAAACTAGGAAGCCAAACGGCCGATATCATTTTCCCCAAATTAGTTTTCCCCGCGCCCACATCTCGCCGTCGTCCGGCCGCCGTCGCCACTGCCGTCTCCCTAAATTCTATTCGCCACCGCCCTCCTTCCGCCGAGAGCCACCAGCGTTCCTCCTCCCATCGCCGGTGTCACTAACAAAATTTGTATTATTGGTATGCGGTATATCCTATTCAGTGATCATTCTTATGAATTTTCGTCAGCACTACTGGTTGGACATAATTTACTTAGCTGATTTGTGTAGTTCAATGCTAATGGAACACACTTTATGAAGTTGAGCACTTGAGCTTGAATTGTAGTATATGCTCAAGCTTGAGCCTTTCAATTTTTGATATATGAAAAATTGTTGATTTCTAAAGTTGAAAGGGTATCTTGAAGTGTCAAAAGGGTTAATGAGTGATTAGAGAATGCTTTTGAGGGGCCAACAACTACTCATAAGGGTTAAAGAATCACATTGCACCCTTAATTCTATTTATTTATTAATTTATGTTTTGTGGGGGCACTTGAGTGGTGGTCTAGTTCAATAAAATTTGATGGATTTTATGGTGAGAGTTCCATTATCTTGACTTGCAGGGAGTGGTTGCGGTGAAGTTAGCACCATGGCCGAGCATGGTGACGCAATTCCCACAACAGATAGGAGCAATAGTAGTAATTATTTAATTCCTGAAGCCACAGTAGAATTTGATGCAGTCGAACATCCTCTGGAACTAGAACTTGAATCGGAACTGAAATTGGGAGAAGATGAGGAGCAAGAAGAAGATGGAGAAAATAGTGATGGTTCTGAAGAAGGAGAAGAGGGAGAGATGGAGGGAGAAGAAGCAGGGTACCAATTCCAATTCCAAGGGGAAATGGACCCTTTGTCGTTTGCTGAAGAAGAAGATGCCTCTGGACTGCAGCCTTATGAGCGATTTGAGTTGATAGAGAATCAATATGAGGTATTGGCTGCCAAGAAGCGCCCTGCTCTTCTGAACTCCACTGGGTATGCCTTTATTTCTCTTGATTTATTGGTTATTCAGTAATTATTAGACTTGAGCTGTCTTGAGGAGTCTGCTACTGGACGTCCATACACATGACGTGGTCATGTTTCTTCTCCTAATACATTCATCATGGGATGGAGATTGCAGTGAAACACCTGCGAAGAGGTTGAGACAGGAGGAAATTCTTGGAGCAAGTTTCGAAGAAATAATGGAGTCAATGAACTACGGTATGAGGAAAAGGTCAAGGAAGGTCTGAACTTGTTTTCCCTTTCAGTAAGCTTGTGTCTCTCGATTCTAATATCCATAGGCTCTGATTGTGGGTATTTCCCTCGATAACTTATCATGTGGAACTTGTTTTCCATCTTTGGAAAAACTTGCTTAAGTGAATGTATATTTGTGATAATAAAAATCATGAAGTAGCTTGAGTGCTCTATGTGTTGGAAACAAGGATAGATGGTCATGCCATTGTTTATGTAACTGGGGATTGATCTGCAAAAATAGAATATGACACACTTTTCTTGAAGAATCTTGACATTCTGCTTCTAGGCTCCCATTTGATCATTTATAGCTATTTTGAGCTATTGTAATCTTTTTGTGGCATTTCTTATCTCAAGTAATCATATCAGTTTTGTACATCTCTGATTTTCCTCATGACTTGGAGTAAGCTAGAGTTTGCTTCAATGAAATTCTTAGCGATGACTCTCTGTCTTTCTTCTCAAAGATTTGTTGCTTGAGTATTTGTTCGTCTTTGTTGCTGTTACTTTTCCTGAAAAGGCTTACCTTTTTAATTGTGCAATATTTTGTTTAGCCTTGTTTCTTCTGCTGCTAAAATCAGGCTAAGCGAAGAGGAAGGAAAAGGGGATCAAAGAAAAAAGTTAGCCCTGAAGTGACGCGAAAACTTGGTGATGCTACACTTCATTATGCACATGGTCGCTATGAAGAGGTACATAAGTTCCATCATATCTCAAAGTCTACAGCACTCAACTTAGATTTTTTTAGAGAATGTTTCTTGCTTGCCAACTACCTTACATCAATGTGGATGGCTTTCTTATGTTTATTTGTTTTCTACTTTTATAGTACCTTCTGCAAGTAGGAAGAATGGAGTGGTAACAAAAATACTATATCTTGCAGTTTTTAGATTTAGTCTTTTACACATAAAAGATGAATCCCCTTAGTTGGCTACTATCATGAGAATAAGGTGGCAAGTTCTGTTGGATCTTGATTTTATAAGGCTATTTTACAACAAGTAGATTGCTGTGAGTCATGGAATGAGAACTGTGAGTTGCTGCATGCCAAATTGTGGTCTGGTCATATCACTTATTGATTCTCCAGGCTTTGTAACGAATTTACTTAAATCATATTTTGGAGGTAATTTTGTAGGAAACATCACATTTCCTTCTCACACAAAACTATGGCCTGTCCTTTTCATCTTGATATAATAATTTGACCTTCTATCCCTGTTGATTATGCTTATCTGATGGTTTCTATTGCTGACCTTCTGAACTGTAGGCCATCAGTGTTTTGAAACAAGTAATTCGTGTTGCACCAAATCTATCTGATCCATATCATACGCTTGGTCTCATATATACTGCGATGAATGATGAGAAGAGAGCTTTGAATTTCTACATGATTGCTGCACATTTGAGCCCAAAGGATGCTTCTCTGTGGAAACTTTTAGTCAGCCGATCGATGTAAGATGCCCTCATGTAGTTTGATCTCTCTTGTTTGTATGTATCATGGACTAAGTTTGCATTGTCATCTATGTTATGGTCTAAAAGATATTTTACTCTTTTTACAAGCCATGTATTTTACTCTGTTAGATGGTAAAATTGAATTGATTTTTGAATGACGTGTTGTCCTGTGCAGAGAAAAAGGGGACAAAAGGCAGGCAAATTACTGTCTTAATAAAGCTATAATAGCAGATCCAGAAGATATTGGTCTTCGATTTCATCGTGCTTCACTCTATGTTGAGCTTGGAGAGCATCAGAAAGCTGCTGATTCTTATGAGCAAATCTCCCGTCTCCGTCCAGATAATGTTGAAGTGCTGAGAAAAGCTACACTGGTTAGTTGCATCTGTTAACATCCTTTGACTTTCCCTTTGGTTGCATATTTAATCTGTCTAAGAGAGTAGGAGCAAAAACTGTTGGAACGGTAAAGTGGTAGTTGGTGATATTTTCTTTACGAAGACATACATCCACTAAGGTTATGTAGTTTTGGATCCAAACTATCAGATATCTTGTTTCGTAGACCTATTTACCTAACTATTGAATTGCATGAGAAATATTTTAACCAGTGCAATCCTCCCAATTTTGGCCATCTACGTGCCACATACTATTTACCTGATTTTTCGTGCCTCGGCATTTTAACTAATGACACTTTGATACTGGCATGCAAAATCTGTGAAATGTTTTTCTGTGATAGACTCACGAACCATTCAGCCTTCATACTAATTTCGCTGCTGACTAAGATAACATAGCTGCCCTAATCTTCATTTTCAATTATAAATACTGAAAATGTTAGAAATGCACCCGGAGAGCAATACCCAAAAAACTCATTTAGTGTGCACTGTTCTCTATATGGCAGATATTACTCTCTCCTCATATATAATCATCTCACTTTTTTATTGGTATTTTCCTAGACGTATTTTTTTGCTGTAGTATACCATTGAACTTGTCTTTCTTGGTTTTCAGCTCTATAAAAAGTGTGGGCAATGCGAACGAGCTGTCTGTATGCTGGAAGGCAATCTCAAGAATTATGTAAATGATGCTAATTTAAGTGCAGTTGATCTCTTAGCATCAGTACTTATGGAAACCAATGCATATGCTAGAGCTCTTGAACATATTGAGCACACACAGCAGGTTCAGTCTGCTGGAAAAGAGATACCACTGTCTTTAATCATAAAAGCTGGAATATGTCATGTTCATCTTGGAAATCTGGAGAAAGCAGAGGTCTGTTTACATCTATGTATTGCAAATTGCTAACATAGTCTTAGTAGCTTTTCTTATTATCTGAAAGGAAGCCTATTAAAATATCTTTTTGAATAATTTGAAGGAGATAGAGTTGGGTGTTAAGATTTTATGTATCTGCATAGAGTTACATTTATCTGAGTGGTTATGCATTTGAAATTTAGGTGCCTCTGTTTCATATTGTTAGTCCATATGGTGCTTTGATATATTTTTGGGGATGTGTGTTAGATTACTGTTGATAGTTGATTTTTGGTAGTTGTGGTGTCTGTTTGCTTTTGTGAGTAGTGAAAATTATAAGTTTTCCTGTGATCTTGAAACGTAATACAATGGATCTTGAAATGTATTACATACTCGTCTCTCCTTAATATCTTGTCCTTGTCCGCCTTATCTACAGTTTCCTCTTTCATAGTTTTTTATGTCTTTTGGTTTAAAACTTGTTTTGCATTTTAGTCATTCTTTTCTAAATTGTTTCACAGGCTTGCTTCAATATTTTAGAACCAGAGAATGCATCTACTCATCCTGACTTAATCATTGATGTCGCGGATTCATTTGTGGCAATGGGGCAGCATGAATCTGCATTAAAATACTATATGATGTTAAAGGATGATGCGGATAAGTATAATGTAAGTCAAATATACTAATGACAATTTTTCTCCCAAATGACTGGAACACGACAGATACATTGTAGTAATAGAACACTACCAACAATTGTCCTTCTCATATTCAATTCAACTTATCTTTAGGGCTATCTACATTTGAAAATTGCAAGGTGTTATGTGGCTCTAAGGAAACGAGCAGAGTCAATTGAATATTACCACAAAGGTAATCAAATTATTCAGAAGTCTAAAAATGATTTTATGCTTTATTTTGCAAACCTTTCTTTCCTCAGTTTACAATAGTCACAGTAATGTCTGACCATCTTTATTTCTTGTCAGCTGTTGAAAAACTTGATGATAGCGTTGATGCTCGGTTAAAGTTATCCTCTCTTCTCCTTGAAGAAGATAGAGATGATCAAGCCATTTCTGTGCTTTCTCCTCCAGTAGAATCAGGTACCCCTGCCCTTGTCAATTCACTGGAAATCTTCTTGTACTGTTTGTAATTTTCTTGAATAACTGCTGTGTTGTATCCTCAGAGTCCACTCTTGATACCGAATCAGATACATGTAAGGTATGGTGGCTTAGTGGGAAGATAAAGTTAAAGCTTTCACAAATTCATAAGGCCAAAGGGTCATTGGAGGCTTTTGCAGATGTGTTGTTTCCGGTAATTCGTGAAACATTATTTCTCGAAACAGTCCGGCAAAAGGTACTTTGAAATTACATCCCATTCTCTGTCTGTTCCCCCCCCAACCCTCCCTGGTCCACTTATTTGAAACACAAATGTAATAGTTTCTTCTTCTTCTTCTTCTGATTGCCCTAGGTAAACCACTCTTTCTTTTTTGATGTATTGTGCTGTTGAAGGATATAAATAAATATATAATAATTCTCCCTCTCTACAAGCTTAAGCTTTTAGATGAGGCGGTTATTCAACAACCATCTCATCTAAAGCTTAAGCTTGTAGAGAGGGAGAATCATTATATATTTATTTATATTCTTCAACACGCCCCCGCATGTGTAGGCAGACTTCTTTTTTGTTTGTGTCAAGCCTTGCACGTGAAATTTTGTTTTTTTTTTAGGGTTAATTACAAGTTGCACCCCTCAACTTATACTCATGTAACACTTACACCCCTCAACTTCATAACGTAACAATTCAGCCCCCCCACTTAACAGTCAAACTTACTTTATTGACGGCGTTAGAATTTGACCGTTAAGTGTGACGTGTCACACTTAAAGCCAAGGTTATTTATTAAATACCAAATTTACCCTTCATTCATTTTAATCAATTTAGCTCCTCAACTTTTTAAGTCTCTAAAATATAAATGTATTGTAGGTATCTATATATATATATGTATATATTTATAAAAATATGAGTGTTTTTTATAATTTAATATAATTATATTTTTTTAATATAAATATATTTAAATTTTATAAATAATAAATTGTGTATTCGTGCATGTATAATTTAATAAATTCATATTTTGAAATGTAAATAAATTTATATATTTAAAATTTAAATATATTTTAGGTATCTGTATATATATGTACATATTTGTAAATATATGAGAGCTTTTATGATTTAATATAATTATATATTTTTTAATATAAATGTATTTAAATTTTATAAATAATAAATTGTGTAAATACATTTGTTTATTGATTACATATTATTGTAGACCTTTTATACATATAATTAATATGCATATATGCGTATTTGAGAGTTTTTTATTATTTTATACATGCATGTATAATTTAATAAATTTATATTTTAAAATACAAATAACACTATATATTTAAAATATAATACGTGCATATTTATACATATATGTATAATTTAACATACTCATATTATTTAATGTAAATATATTTATATTGTATAAATAAAAGATTGCATAAATACATTTCAACATATTCATATACAAAGGGACAAAAAAGAAGCAAGAACTAGGGGCAAAAATGTCCAAATATTTCAACAGTCATTCACAATAGTAACTTTCACTTTAGTCAACATCCACGTCAGCAAAATCTGACGATTTCGAAAACGGAGGGGCTGAATTGTTACGTTATGAAGTTGAGGGGTGTAAGTGTTACATAGGTATAAGTTGAGGGGTGCAACTTGTAATTAACCCTTTTTTTTATAAATGGGTGGTGGTGATATTCGAACTCAGGACCTCTTGTTTGGCCTGGCTCTGATACCATATTAAATGACCACCTCACCTAAAAGGTTAAGCTTGTAGAGAGGGAGAGTCATTATATTTTTATTTATATTCTTCAACACGCCCCTGCACGTGCAGGCAAACTTCTTTTTTGTTTGTGTCAAGCCTTGCACGTGAATTTTTTTTTTTTTTTTTAATAAATGGGTGGCGGTGAGATTCGAACTCAAGACCTCTTGTTTGGCCCGGCTCTGATACCATATATTTTGAATGACCACCTCATCTAAAAGCTTAAGCTTGTAGAGAGGGAGAGTCATTATATTTTTATTTATATCCTTCAACATGTGCCAAATATAATCCTGTTCCACCATCGTTTTTTAGTTCTCTGCTTTTTCATGTGCTTGTTTTCTGTGATGTTCATGATGAATATATCATATCTTTTACTTGTTATGCAGTTGAAAACTTCCACAAAATAATAGGAATGTCATTACATATAACATATGTTGACTGTTTCATAGTCATTTATACATAATAACGACTTTTCTGAATTCTGACAGTTTGTTGTTTGATTTTAATGTCTCATTTGGGTTTCCAAACTTCTACTTGTGGAATCAGGTTAAAGCCCGTAGAAGACTGTCTAGAAGTGTACTTTCGGCAAGGGTGAAAGTGCTGGATTATCATCAACCAGACAATGTTTTTCATGGATTCAGGCCTGTAGCCTCATCGGCAGATTTGTGAGTCTTTTATATACTGTTCACTTTTGACATTCCGATTTCTGAAATCTTAAGTAGGTGATAGTTTGGGAGAATATCTTTCTTATCCAATGCAAGTAAGCTTTGTTTGTGGGGCAGGGTGATATCTGCAAAAGGAATGCGATTGCCACAACTGAGTCTTGATTGAATAACATCCACAAAAGGAATTTAATTGCATGCAACTTAATCTGTATTTGGAAAAGACCTTCAAATTCAGCTACACCAAAATCCACATAAGGAATCTTACAACTCATGTTCATAGGTTTTTTTTTACCATGAATTGATGAATTGACTTGGAAAGAATTGGGGAAAATTGGAAACACAAATTGGAAAAGGAAAATAAAATATATTTTGATTATGGAATATGTGTATTAGCTTGGGTCACCAATCTCATGTATTGAACGTGTCTATACACAACATGCATCTTTTGTTACCTCATCTTCCACAGTTTGGAATAGGTCGAAAGCTTCCAGAGCAAAGAAGTTGCTTGAGAAGAAGGCTGCAAGAAAGGAAGCAAAAAAGGCTGCAGCATTGGCTGCTGGCATTGATTTGATGAGTGAAGATTCAGATGACGAATCTCCAGTAAGGAATGAAAAATCTTGATTTGATTTTAAATGATAAACCCTTTATGTTGTTGGCTCGCGGTATTTGACTGGATTACGATTTTCATATGGTGATTTATTAACTCATGCAGCGAGTGCTTCGGGAACCTCCTTTGCCAGATCTCATAAAAGAAGAGGGAAATCATATTTTGATTTTAGATGTAGGTACATTTGATTATACATCCTCTCCCTTGTCCTCTCTCTAATTATCTGTGTTAACATGCATGTATATTTTCCTGGGTTCACTTACGCGTCCTGTTATTATTTTTGATACAGCCTTCTCTTTTCCTTTTGCCGTTGTTGATTTGTTATTAATTTCTTTGATTATGTCTTCCTGAAGTAACTTTCACATTATGTCCATAGTTATGCAAGTCATTATCCTCCGTGCGAAGGTATTGGGATGCATTAGAGATCATCAATCTCAGCCTAAAATTGGAAAGCAACACATTGTCTGAACAGACGAAGGAGGAGCTCCGAACTATTGGAGCCCGTAAGTCTTGATATTTTGAAAATTTATTGGTTATTTATTTCTTTTTTTCTGTCCTCGTGATCCTGTTCTTCTGTTCAATGCAAATTAGTAATCGATTTTCACCTTGTTATTTCTGTGGGATAAATCTTTGATGATAGTCATCAAAAACTCCTGAAGCATTTGATGATCTTTTTAACTTGTAGAAATATCGTATAATATTGCTGATCCTGCACGTGGATGGGAATGCGTGCGTTACATCATTAGTCGACATCCTTACAGCTTTTCTGCCTGGAATTGCTACTATAAAGGAATATTGAAGTACCGATGCCCCTCTTAATTGCTTCTCTTCTTATGAAATTGTATTTCGTTGCATTTTATTTCGTATTACAGATGCTGACAATTGAAATTGTTCCTTATCTAATCGTAGAAATAATAGAGTCTCAAAACACAACAAGTTCCTTCACAGCATGAGACTGAAGCACAAAGATTCTGTACCATCAATTCTTATTTCCGGCCATCAGTTTACCATGATTAGTCAGCACCAAGCTGCTGCTCGAGAATATTTGGAAGCCCATAAACTGATGCCCGACAATCCCTTGATCAATCTCTGTGTGGGTATGTGTGTTTGCCTTATGATTTTCTTAAATTATTATTATTTTTTTAGTTTTTATTTATATAGAATTGTAGATTAGAGTTGGAGTTAAATAAAATGTTGATAGTGATTATGCTTGTTCGAGAAATCTAAATGCATTGCATACACCTTTTTTTCTCCAGGGACTGCCTTGATAAACTTGGCCCTCGGCCACAGACTTCAAAACAAACACCAGGCTATATTACAGGGACTTGCTTTCCTCTATAAAAATCTCCGGCTTTGTGGAGATAGCCAGGTCTGGTTCCGTGTAGCTTGCTCTTAACTTATGCTAGAATTGCTTTACTATAATGAAGTTATTTTGCCATGCAAGATTCGTTTTGTTCATTTTCCTATTTCTATTTGATAAAGATAAGTTTTTGGATTTTATGTGGAAACAAAAATATGTTTTGATGCTTGTGGTTTTCTATTGTTAGGTTCACTGCAAAAAATATACTATCTTCATCATGATGTTACTAGACTCGAATATAACCTAACGTGCTCGTGAAATTTATTTGCAGGAGGCATTATATAACATTGCCCGGGCATACCATCATGTGGGTCTCGTTTCTTTGGCTGCTACATATTACGAAAAGGTGTTGGCGATTCGTGAGAAGGATCACCCCATTCCGGTTCTTCCTAATGACAATCCGGATACTGTGCACGTTAAAAGGTCAGGTTATTGTGATCTTCGTAGAGAAGCAGCTTTCAATCTTCACTTGATTTATAAAAAGAGTGGTGCTTTTGATCTTGCTAGGCAGGTCTTGAAAGATCATGTCATCTTATGATGCATTCTTGAACTCATTTTTGGCACGTAAATTATGGATTGTACAGGCTTAAGTAGATTTTTTGTTGATATATCGTATAAGCATACGAATTCACTTTCTCTGTGTTTCATTTACACTTGGTATTTCGTTTTTCAGATTCATGATACGTGTACATTTGATGGTATTATTTATTTATTAATTAAATATGGTTTTGTTTTAATTTTATGAATTAAATGTTATAAATATGAAGAATGGAACATAAAATTGAAAAATTTTAAGTACTCAAAATAAGAACTATAGACGAACTTCAGATGACTGTGTTCCATCATAGCCAAAAATCATCAATACATTGGATGGTGTATCAATAAAAATTGACAAAAAAAAAAGGAAAGAAAAAAAATCCAAATATCCTTAGAGAAAACTGACTGTTGTATCACTAGATAACCAGAAAAGAAAACTTTTCTTTTCCCTGGAATAGAAAATAAAGAATTTTTTTTTCATGTTTTTGGTCTAAAACTACCTGTTTTCAGTCTGCTAGCCGACTAATCCGAATTTGGTTGACCTTTTCAACTTAGTTGTTTCATTCATAATTTTAGGATTTGAACCCTGAACATTGTTTAAGGGATTGAGTGCTTCATCCCGTTAGACCAATCAACAATTGGTAAAATAGAAAATATATAATATGCGAGTGAAGAGTAATTAATCTAAGACTTTAACAAAATTTGAGATTGTAAAACTAGAAGTTGTTGAAATTGTTGTTGAATCTAAAGTTATGGAATGTTGAAGTTGCTGCATATGCATTTAGAAGCTCATTTTGGGCAGACCAGAAATCAGCTTTAAGACCAGCCCTTCTCACAGCCTTTAATATCTTGTTTTTGTGTGCATATCCTGTGACACTCACTTTCTCACTATTTCCATCCACTTCCACTTTCTCTATTCCTGTACAAAAAATACATTTGAGATCACACACACACACACACACACTTATATATATATATTAGTGTGTATATATAAATATAATCAAGAGTACAATGTCCTTTCCATCAATGGCGGAGTCACGACCTTGGGATCAGGGGATGCACCTAACCAGTTATAAACTATTGATAATACAAATATTTAAATTAAGAAAAAAATAGGTGATGCAATGAAAGGCGAGCAACGAGTGCATTAATGAACTCTTAGGGTGCACACTCAAATTTAATGATATATATGGTGTGATTTTAAAGTTTTGCACCTCTGAGGTGCATGTAATGACTCCGCTAAGTATTTCATGTGAAAAAGAATAACTAACCGAATATGTTTTTGCATTTTTAGACCAACCTTTCAACTTTGATAGGCATTTCCTCAATCTTTTCTCATGAATGCCAACCATCTCCACCTTCAATTCTGTAGTCTGCATAACAATATGCATTAAATACATGATCAATGCATAAGATCACAGTCACACACGCACACACGTATATATGAATGGAATAGAAAGAAAGACTTGTGAAATTCTTGTACCTCCATCAAGAATGAGATGAACTTAACAAGATGCAAAATGGAGGGAGAAAACAAGACTGGAAGTTGCGGAAATGAACGCCGAATATATTCTGATTTAGGAACAACTAGAGGAAATGCGTGCATATATATATATATATATATTGAGAGAGAGAGCGAGAGAGAGAGAGAGAGAGAGAGAGAGATGATGGGAATGAACAGTAAAGTGAATCTTGATCATTGGTTCTGGTGCTGATCTGCTTTTGTTTCCTAGCTTTGCTTTTTCTCAAAGAAATCTGAAAAAATGTGAAGAATTAGAGGAAAACCGTTATATCGAGATGAGGGGATCCATGGCTCAAAAGCTCGAGCTTCTGAGGTTTTTCAAATGATTGTCCTTTGACGGGTCCAACACTGCTTTTCTTGCACAATATATATGGCCCTTTTTATCACTTTATTTAATTAGTCTCAAATTTTATCCTTATATTTAGTGAATTATGGCAACTTAAACACATGTATTTTTTTTTTGATAGAAATCGATTTATTATATTCATGACAATTGTATCGATACTTCGAATGAATGATAAACTGTTACAATCATTTATCATCAAATAACAAAAAAATACAAGCTGTTGTACAATAAACACAAACAAGTATCAAGCTAATGAATTATGACAGCTTAAAGCCTTAAACACTCGTCTAAACATGGGAAAAAGTGAATAGAATAAACAAGAAATTAAGTAGACATCAAGTTTGGTATTGTTTTTGAGGGGTGTTGTTGATTGCTTAGCCTTGGAGGTTTTCATTGAGTTGTCTTTTTCTTTACCTACTCGTATATTTGTGTGTGTGTGTACTCACACACACACACACACACACACACACATATATATATATATATATATATTCACAATCGTAAGAAAAAAATATTGCATTATCTACTCTTTGATAATAATAGTTATTAGTTTTGTATCTATGAATAATTATTAAACATAATCTGAACTGTTTTGATGTGGTGAAAATAGGTCATGTGCGACAAACTATATCAGAAAGTATCCCTTTATTGACGGAAAATTTGTGATGGAGAAATTTTGTTACAAATTTATAGTATCGGATTAGTGATATAATTCAGTGTAAACAAAATTAAAGAAATAATTAGTGATAAAGCATATACTAATGGAAATGTTACAGATGAAAAGGGTGTTTGCAATAGCTTAAAACAAACACTTTTTAAGCAGCAGAATAGATTTTTAGTAGATTAGCTTTAGCCTTTTTTTCAAAAAAAAAAGCTAGAAACTGAAAGTAGCTATAAACCAACTTTTTTCTACTTCTTGGTATTTTTATAATTATTTGCATGTTGATTGTATCATATTGAAGCATTTCTCAACTTGTTTTTTTTAAACACTCCAACTATTTTTATTTATACTTTTCACTTCTTTTTTCAAACACTACTTACTTTTACTACTAAACTTTTTTTTCAACTTTAACTTTTCCGAAAGCAGAAGTTTTGCAAACACTCCCGTGTTAACAACTTCAACTTCAACTTCAATTTATAATGTATTAATTTATCAGAAAAAGTGATGCCATTCTTGTAGTGAAATACTTAAAACTTTGTTCCGATATTCACTCATGCATATTGACAATGGCACGAGTTACTGTTAATTTGAAGTATTATTGATCTGGGGTGTGTCTCGATAACTTTCCAAGTCAAACCCATTCCACTAGTTTTGGACATATATATTTTTCTTTTTATTTCTTTTAAGGAATTGGGACATTGGAAGTTGCAAAACATTTAGTGGGGCTATCAAATACACAAAACACAAAACAATATATATATATATATATATATATATATATATATGTACCTGATGAGTCCATGTTCGTAACAGCCACACAGTGACCTCCTGCACAGATACTGTCCCATCTGCCAACCATTAAGACGGATCCCGTCAGGCAAGGGGAGTTTTCAAAACACATCTACACAGTGGAGAGGCACTGGCGCTCTTAAGGCAGCCAAGACCCTCGTCTCCACTCAATGTGGGACGAATTGGTGTTACATCAGGACCCATTGATTAAAAAAAATTATATGAATTGAGCCCATAAAGATGAGATCTTTGTTTCTTGAATCAGCACAAAAGGAATGTTTGGAACTTGGATCAGAATCTCCAAATCTTAAATAGGATATTTTGCTAAAATTTATTTATTTATTTATTTATTTATTTTGTGATCTTGGACAAGCATTCAAAATTTATATTAGAAATTATTGAATTTATTTTTTTCCAAATTGTATCTGTAGTTCTATTTCCGGAGGATGAGATGGAAAAATTTTTTAATTCAATGTTTAGAATAAATTAAACATCAAATGGCAGTAAAAAAAAATTCTATTAAATAGGGAACATGTATTTTTGGGGTAAAGAATAGCGGCAACCAACATAAATTTGATTTTCGCATTACAAAAACTTTTTAGTATTTAAAAAATTTACTAATTCCTTATTATTAAATATATAAAAGTTATTGCCTCTTTAATAATTTAATAAGTCTCTAATTCCTTGACCACAATATTTTAATCCGATTAGTCTCTTATTTCTAAATACCTAAAATTAAAGTGTTACCTTTTTTATTAATTTTATAATTCCTTAACAATAATTTTCCCTTCCTTTGTTAATTGGGTTGGATTTTTTATTTTTATTTTTAAAGATTCTTGTATCTTTATTGAATTCGATTTTGGAATTAACATCTTTAAATTCTATGGAATTTTGAGTCGGAGACGATTGTTGAATAATATTATCATATTCAGATCCAAATATTCGAGCCCCGTTCCAAATTTGACCCATTGACACCCCTAGTTGAATCCCTACAAATCAAATACGGTCACATTACCCTTATTTCTTCCCACTAAATTACAACTACCTATTCTTTCTTCCCACGAAACAATTAACCGCAAAAATGCAATCCAAAGAAACTGAGAAATCGAAATATGATGATAAAGTAATTGTTGATTCATCAATAGCACCAATTTCACTGTCATACAAAGCATTGCCACTTACCTTGGGGACACTCACCACTAGAGGACTCAAAATTGATCGTAAGTGTTCTTTCAACTTTTATAAAATTTTGGAATTTTGTTCGTATGAAAATTTCGCACAAAACCCCCCAAAAATAAAACACTACAAGAAAAGGTGGAATTTTTCGCGAAATTTTCGATGGGATTCACGGAAAACAAGTGTTCTCGGCTGATAGTTAGCAGAATTTCGACGGAATAATTTCGCTGGATCGAAGAAACTTTTGTCACTTTCTGTAGTGCTAAAACCAAGAAACAAATAAATTTAAATAAACAAAATTTGAAGGAAAACAGTCAGAATATGCTCTAAAATCACATAATCCCAACGTCTTTTCTCTTCTTTTTTCTTCTTTTTTTAATCAAAAACTATGAATGAATCTTCTATTTGATTTTAATTTTTGAAGATATCTTAATATTAATTATTTGAAAAAAAGTATTGATATATCTGAAAAACTCTTCTTTGGTTATGTGTAGAGAGTAGTGGTTAGATATTCATCTTTGATTTGTAATATTATGCTGTGCAATTTACTAACTCCATATACCTATTTGTTTGATGGTAGATTACATGTATTTATGATACTAACTTTTGTCTACTAATTATTCTCATCAAGAACGAAGGTTTCAATTGCAACAATTATGACAATTATCCAAACGTGGCATTAGGGCTGCCAATGGAACAGATTATAATCTGAATCTAATCCAAGCATGATCCGAATTTTAACATATTCAATATGAAATCAAGCAGTTTAATTCATTAAAATTCCAAATTTGAATTTTAATAATATACTTATTACATTAACGATATTATGTATATAATATTAGCAAATATGCTTAAACATGTATGCCATTATAATTAATATTATATACTATTATTTATTTTTCAAGGTAATACGTTTAGCAAAAATAATGTATCATTTTTACACAATTTCTAAAACATTTTATCTAGTTTTATTTAATTTTGTTTTCTACATGATAGATAATTTTTTTCATTAATTACTTCATTTAAAACTTCAAATTTTTAAAATTATTATTGGGTCGAGCTTTCCGAATCATCTTGGTTCCGGTCAGATTGGTGTATTTTTTTTTTAATTTTTAAATTACCGAATTCAAAATTTTTTAGCTTAAACACTCTTCTTCTAACATGATTCGTTTCCTTATTTATTTATTCGTTTGAATTGATTTATAAATATTTAGTTTCTTTTATCATATTTTAATATACATCATTCTTAATAACATTTATATTTTTGGATTTTTATTTGTTCTTACTTTATTTTCAAAATTTTATTCGTTTGTTTGGTTTTTCTTTTTCATTTTTTCCTTGGATTTTTTTTTTTTGGCATAATTAATGGAATTTGTTGTACTCTCATTGCTAAATATATCTTTTTTTATTTTGTTTTTTTCGTTCTTGAATAATAAAATTTATCACTATGTTTTTATTTTCATCTATATCTTTACACATTTTTATACATGTTCAGTTCATGTTCATTGCGTTTGATTTTCCTTCTTTGGTTTCTTTGGATCATTTAATCTTTGGTTTAGTATTTCATTTATATCATCATGCTTTTAAAGCCATATATTTTAATGAACTCTGCCTTTTTGTGGTTTTTCCCCCCTTAATTTAATCTTTAAGTTTATCATTTAGTTGTTATTCTTCATTCTACTTGTTACACTTCTTAATGATCATTTTTTGAATAATGTTTTGTTCGATCATTTTTATTTCTTGATTTATTTATTCAACCAACACCATTTATATTTTGATAGATATGGTCCTTTAATAACCTCTCTATTGTTATACTACTCTTTGTTATTGCTTTATTCTTCAAATTCTTTATTTATTTGTTTGATTTTTTTATTATCTTTTCTATATCTTAGTTTTTGTGTTTTTGCTAAAGTGAGAGGCTTTGTTGGACCATAACATTCTAATATGTTGTGTGTAAGTATGTATGTATTTGTTAATTCGGGCTGTTTTGAGATAACTTATATAAAAGATAAACCGACATATTAAATCCTTAAGTCTATGTTAAATGTATTTTCTTTTATTCTTGCAATTTAATTTTGCTTGAATGCTTAACAACATATATTGCATTTTTCTTTCTTTTTCTTTTTGTGTTCTTTCATGTATATGCCTTACAAAGTTTAAGTCATTTTTATTGTATTACATGCATAGTACCATGTTTAGTTTTGATCTCACTTTGGTCCATCATCTCTTAAACGTATTATTATGATTCACTGTAATAATTCATTTCTCAAATGTACCGTTATAATCGCTCATGTCTAGTTTTTGTCTCACTTTAATTCCCCGTCTCTATCAAGAAAAAAAAATTGCATTTTAGGTTATGTATTTTGGATCATTTTCATTTTGGGTGCCTTATTTATGGGGTTTCACAGTGCAAGTATAGTGATTACAAAATATTGGCCATTTAAGGATATTTTTTTCAAAAAAATTGAGATTCACCAAAAATCTTTTATAAATTGGAAATTCTTAAAATTGGAAGGAAAAACCAACGATGTTGTTGTCAATTGGATAGTGATGTGACGCAATTAAAATATGAAAATTTAAACTGGTAACTTGTGACTAGTGGAGGATTTGAACTTGATTGACAAAATATGAACAAAAATTAAAAATATTCTTTAACCACCAAAACAAACTTATGATCATTAATTTTTTTTATAAGAATTTCACATATGCATATTACTTCAAATCTCTAATTACAAATACATATTTACAAATTATCTATATTAATCGATAAAAAGTAATTTCAGCTATATCATTTTTCACAATCTGTCAAAAAATACACAAAAATTTAATTAAGTACTTAGTAATGAAATATGTGATCGTTTATATTTTTGTGAGTATTGAATCCACATAATCATTTTCATATTTTAATAGGTTTTGGTCACTTATTGGAAACCATATCAACATTATTTTCCCTTCAATATTGAGAATTTTAATTTATAACAGATGTTTGGTGAAATTCATTTTTTTTTATTTTGCATTTTCTTTGTAACTATTATACTTAAATTATTAGACCATGTAAATAAAGGACCAATAATAAAAGTGGTCAACATATATGGCAAAAATTACAATTTTATCTTAGAGAGATAAGGACTATAATGAAACATTTTAAAGATTGGAAACTAAAATATAATGAAAAGTGAAAGTAACAGTACATTTGAGAGATGATGGACTAAAATGGGACTATCAATAAGATTTGTCTTACCATAATAATTCATTTTGTCCCGTCATAATTTTATTTTTTAATATAATATTCTTCCCATTATATCATTGGTTCATATTCTACAACCATTTCTATGTTTATGATTATTTTGGTGAAGAAGCTATTATATTTCAATTTTATTAGCATTATACTTTTCTTCTCTCTTATACTAAAAAAAATAGTTACAATATTATACTTTTTTTTTATTCTGCATTTAATAAACTAATAATTTTCTATTACGTTAATAGTGTGTTGGAATGAATGTATTAATTGACTTTTTATAAAAAGAAAGCGTAAATATATCTTATCAATAAAAAGTGGTACTTTATAAATATTAGTGATTGTATAACTTCGAAAAGTCCAATTAACATTTAAAAAATTCAACCGTAATATTATATATAGTTGTTTTATATTGTGACGAAGTACATAAAGTTTTGTTGTAGAACGTTATTAGTAATTTGCTAGATATAAAATTACATGACTTATCTAGAAGACATGTGTTATTTCAAAATAATATATCCATTTTCTTATTAGTCTTAATCTATAAACTGATAACCAATATATTCATTTTGGGAGTAACTAATTATGGTATCATCCGGTTTTAAATACCAAAATAGCATTCCAATTATGAGTGTTTACTGAAAGAAATTATTTTTTGGAATGTATTTAGAACAAAAGAATGTTTATATTTTAGCAAACACATATCAACGATGACTATTAAGTTATACTCATGGCTGTTTTATTGGGTGTCGTTTTCAATGTAACGGTGACCTAATCATGGTATCATCCAGTTTTAAATACCAAAATAGCTTCCCAATCATAAGTATGACTTATTTATTGAAATCCATTCCGACTAATGAATTGGAATAATAAATAGGTTTTGATTAAGGAAAAATAATCAATGTAAAACATAATTACAATGTAAGGATATTGAATAACGGAGATAGCTTATATATGAAATTTTGGAGACTATTATATGCACATGTAATTAAATTTGATTATTCTAAGTATGAAAACAATAATTTATGACATTAAAAGTGAAAAGACTAAGTAATTATCAAGAATGCCATTATTAAAATTAATAAAAAGCTATCATATTGAGAAACTTATATATATATATATATATATATATATATATATATATATATATATATGGAAAGAGGGTGAAATGGAAAAATAGATTAAAGTAACCTTGTCTACCTCATTCTCCATATCAATGTTTTGAAAATTGGATAGGAGATAGAATTGGAGGCCTTACTGATTACTAGTTTGGCCAATTTAATCGGTTTAACCATCGATTCAATCGGTATGACCTCACAAGACGTAATAATTATATATAATTACATATGATATTACAAATGTTAATAAAAAAAGGTCAATGATAAAGAAAACTTCTGCAATCTGTAGAGATTGCTTAGTATATATGCATAATACACTAATTATTTTTATGGCTTCATTTGATTTGTTGTAGTACCATGTAATACAGATTTTAATCCACACTTTCAACCTAATTTGATTCGTTGGTATACCATATATTAAAGGGATAATTATGTCTACACCCCCTGAGGTTTGGTGTAATTACTGACACACCCCTTCACATTTGACTATTTACAATTACACTCCCTATTCAAAGATTTAATTTGAAACCCTGACGGTTTTATAAAAAAGATATTATTGCCCTTAAATATTTACACCAAAAAAAATCAAAAAAATCAGAAAAAAAAGAATTTTATGGGTTGACAAAAATACCCCTTATTCTCTTTTCCTTCTCCTTTTTCCTTTTTTCTTCCCTTTTTTTTGGGAACATGCAATTTCATTGGTAATCCGTTGGTACTCCGTAGAAAAATTTGCCAAGAAAATGGCGGGAGAAGTAGCGCCATTTTTACCAAGGGATTACCGAGGATAATTTCCCTAGGTAATCTCGTTCAAGATTTTTCGAGGGATTCCCAACGGATATTTCCTTTGGTAATTTTTTTTAGAAAATTCCCGACGGAATCCCAACCGAATTTTCCCTAGGTAATCTCGTTCAAGATTTTCCGAGAGATTCCCAACGGATATTTCCCTTGGTAATTTTTTTTAAAAAATTCCCGACGGAATCCCAACGGAATATTTCCTAGGTAATCTCGTTCAAGATTTTCCGAGGGACTTCCAACGGATATTTCCCTTGGTAATTTTTTTTAGAAAATTCCCGACGGAATCCCAACGGAATTTTTCCTAGGTAATCTCGTTCAAGATTTTGCGAGAGATTCCCAACGGATATTTCCTTTGGTAATTTTTTTTAGAAAATTCCCGACGAAATCCCAACGGAATTTTTCCTAGGTAATCTCGTTCAAGATTTTGCGAGGGATTCCCAACGAATATTTTCCTTGGTAATGTTTTTTAGAATATTCCCGACGGAATCCCAACGAAATTTTCCCTAGGTAATCTCGTTCAAGATTTTCCGAGGGATTCCCAACGGATATTTCCTTTGGTAATTTTTTTTAGAAAATTTGGCGAGGCAAAACCGAGGGAATATTCTCATTTTTACTCTCATTACTCCCTCTGTCTCCCTCTTTGAAAATCTAGCCAAATATATTGCAAAAGTTTTGAATTTATGTACGATCCAAGTACGGTTGTCAAAGGATCGGATCTGGAGCAAATCAATGCAATGTAGATCCGAATCCGAGAGTTGGTACCGGCTAAATATATAAACTTGTACAAATATATTATATATATAATAGAGATCTTTAATAACTATTGAATTGTTCCTTTAATGACAATATATATTTAGAATTATATATAAATACGTTTACGTATAGTATATTTAGTAAAGATCTCTAATAAGTATATAGATTATTAGTTGTATATTTAATGATATTATATAATAGATATCTCCAATAACATATCCTATATGTGTATATATATTGTGTATGTAATAGAGATTTTTAATATCTAGACTAATTAATTGTGTATATATTATATTGAAGTATCTTTATTACTATTGTATTATATATAATGTAAAAATTTAATAAAATATATTATCAAAATTCGGATTCGGATCTTTAACGGATTCAGATTCGGATCTTTAACGGATCTTTAATTATATGAATCTATTGTTAAATATTATTCTAGCTATTGTTATATGAATCTTTAAATATTATTTTTTTTAAATCTTTTTTTGCAAAATTCTATATGTAAATTAACACATATCCTTATTAATTTTATAATTTATACTATCTTTATAATTTATAAATATTATAATGTATACATATCTTTATTATAATTAATTTCTCTCTCCTCTCATTACTAATATTTAATCTCCCTCTTTTCGATTGAATTAAGAGAATATTTTCAGCAATTCAAAAAATAATATTAAAAAAATTGAATTTAGTAGAAATTAAAATATTTGAATATTATTTGTAATTATTAAAAAAATAGATTAATGAGTTGGTCTTGAAATTAGTTTAGTGGCAAAGCATTACATTTCCATCCAAGAGGTCATAGGTTCAATTTATCATCAAAATAAATGGCAACGTATATCGTTATAACAAATTTATCCTGGAAAAATTCATGTATCATCAAAATAAATCTAAAAATACAAATAAATTCGACTTTTAAAAGATGTATGAACAATTACGTTTTCAAAATTCGTTTTTTGCTAAATTCTATATGTAAATACATATGTAGATGGTACATTTGTGATTTTAAACAATATAAATAATATTTACAAATTTAGAATGTATATTTGATATTTAAAACAATATAAATAATATTTTACAAATAATATATTAAAAAATTAAAATAAGTTAACAAAATAATATATTAATAAATTAAAATAAGAATAATCAAACAAATATGTAATAAGTATAAAACAAAACAAAACATGTCACAAGTTCTTACAATAGCTTGGTGGTTGAGGGCTTGACAAACAAGCCTGAGGTCACGAGTTCAAATCCCTTTAGTTGCAAAAATTTGCAAATTATGGGGGCACTATTCCAGTGATGATGATAGCTGTGGGGGCCTGCCAAGTGGTGACGGCAGCGACGGCGACAGGGTCCAGGGCGGCGGCGGAGACAGCCTGACCGGTACCGGTGCTCCGGCGGTCTGAATGTATTACCAACGGAATTTTTCATTGGTTTTCCATTGGCAATCCGTTGGTAATCTGTAGGTAATTATCTAGCAAAATTCCCTACGTTTTCGTAGGTAAGTCGTAGGTGCTTTTTCCGTTGATTTTCCGTAGGTAATCCGTAGGTGAATCATGATTGAAGTTTCTGTCGGTTTTCCGTAGGTAATCCGTTGGCAAATCATGATCGAAGTTTCCGTTGGTTTTCCGTAGGTAATCTGTTGGCGAATCATGATCGAAATTTCCGTTGGTTTTCCGTAGGTAATTCCTTAGCAAATGCTTACCGACGACACTTTTTCTTAGGGAATCCATTTCGTAGGTTTTCCATGGGTTTTTCGTTGGAAAACGTAAATTCCGTAGGTTTTCCGTAGGAAAATTCCGTAGGCAAATGGTTGTTTTCTTGTAGTGAATTCAAAATTCTATTCTAATAATGATCAAATTCTAAGAATTGCAGTTTTGATCAAAATTACACATTTTTGTTAGATAACATCAAATAATAATAAAACTGAGAATGAACAAACAAATCAGATTAGCATGATCCAATCTTAAGTAAAAATCCGATTAGCATGATCCAATCTTCAAATTAGCACGATCCAATCTTAACTAATACCATCACAACAGTATCATCTAACAAAATACCATCACAATATCTAGTCACACCCTCTTATCCTATCAGAATATTTAATTACCCCACAATTTGATGAGGGTAATTGGAACAGTAACGTTAACCAGTGGGACACCGGCTTTGGAGGAGCTACGACATGCATCCCTTAGTAGATACATGCCGTAGAACAGTCCCCAACGACCATCAGTCTCTTCGAGACCGTCCAGAGCCAAAGCCAACTGTTTTCTCTTGCCACATTCACATCGATGTACTTGACGAAACCTACATTTTCTTGACAAATTTTCTTCAAAAAAATCTCATCCCGTGTCGTGATTTGCTTTGATAAAGCGACACGAACAGCAACATCGTTGGGAAGAACAATGTCCATCGTCTCTATTAATTCGGACACAACCAGGACTGTAACTTTTTTGGTTTGCCCTGCATTAGACAAAAATCAGTGGACATGCATAATTGAATAAAAGCAAATACAATGGATTGTATAAATTCAAGAAATCATATTCATGTCAGATTAAGCAACAGTACACATCACATTCAAATTATCCACACACACACATTGAGACAACAATTGAGAGAATGTTTATTATCATGTACAGAAACCAAAAGTGTTTTCCAACAATCCTAACCAAAACATCAATAATAGCATCAGTAACAAATACCATAACAGCAACACAGATTATCATTTTATACCATGAAGTATACAAACACTAGTGACATTTCAGCAAAACCGACATTTAGCAACAATCATACTATAATGCAGATAATGAACATGTACAGTGTTCGAAACAGCTTAAACAAAGTCGTTCAAGGATGGTGCAACAATCAGAATGGAGTTTCTCACTTCTCTTCTATGTGAAAGCCATTATGAATGAGAAATATACCTATCTTAGAGAAACCTTGATGACACTAACTAAAATACAGGGACTACATATCATAAAATCTCTTACATAATGCCAAGTGCAGAAAATTTTTGAGTTTTCGACAGGACAGACGATTTTCTTTTTCCATGGCACGAAAAATATTGCAACAAGGCTCATGTACATAACACCTTCGTATGATCATTGCACAAGCAAAGATGTAAGCTCCAAAACATAACAGTTTAGTAAGATCACTGTGATGGGTGTCGAATCCACCAAAAATAAATTCTACTCCTCTAACTACAAAATTAATTTGTAGATAGGGCGAGAAGGGTCGATCCCACAGGGAATAACTTGACTACTTTTCAAGATAACCAAAAGTGCAAAATAAAGTAAATAAATAGGGGTTTTGAATGTCAATTTAATAAAAAGCAGGAAAGAAATCTATAAGAATAAAGACTCAGTCAAGGGTAATTCTTCGCATAACGTTTTTATGGATCATTGATTCAAAAATAACTTTTAATTCATGCAATAGATTGGTTATAGCCTTCAGAGAACTTGTCCAACCCAATATTTCCTTAATAATAGACTAGACATGCGAACGCTATGAATAATCCCAAATTAACGAATAATCCTAGTCGAACGAAAGGATTTAACTTGTTAACAGCATTAAAAACTAGAAAGACCCAAATCCTAGCCAACAAAACTACAAATGTGGTTGCTCGAAACTAGATTGTGTATTTTTCATAGTATAACAAATTATACTACTTGCCACTTGTGTTGATTCAATCAAACAATTACGGATTGATCTTACCAACTGGAACTATGAAGTTAAATTAATTGAACAATGGGCCCTAATTGCACAACTAACAAAATAATAATAAGAGATGGAGTTTTCCCAAAAAATACAGAAAAATACACAAATACTACAAAAAATTAAAAGACAAACAAACCGATTAGATCTCACAATCGTTGAAGAAAACGTTGGCTTGAATTACTCCTTGACTAAATAAAGTGGTTTAGCCACGAATGACCATAATAACAATAAAAAATATAAAAGCTGAAATTCTAAAGAGAAAAACTAAGAATTATATTAGAATAAGAGATTGGAATTCAAGATGTCTAAACAATACGATACCATCGGGTATATATAGGGTTCAAATCCTAAATCAAAATCCTAATAGTGCTAGGATAATTTTTTCGCAAATCCTAAGAGTTGTAGGCAAGTAGAGAATTTGTTTCCCAGTTGAACTCTTGCCACATCAATATTCTCCTTTTTCATTCCCGCCTAGGATTTTCAGTCCATAAGGCGTGAGCATGCCTTGGGCGATAAACATGATTATTTCTAAATTTAGCCTTCCAGC
The DNA here is from genome assembly GCA_026212405.1 of Petrea volubilis. Classification (NCBI taxonomy): domain Eukaryota; kingdom Viridiplantae; phylum Streptophyta; class Magnoliopsida; order Lamiales; family Verbenaceae; genus Petrea; species Petrea volubilis. The sequence goes on along the minus strand of CM047874.1, from coordinate 26,902,810 downwards.
TTCCTTGTACGGCATCCCTCTGCACTTTTTACCATCTTTTGGCCTGTTTTTAGCTCATTTTCATCAATTTTCACTTATGGAAAGTAAGAATTAACTTTTATGAAATTTTAACACATTTAAGATCCACAGTTAATCAAAATAAGCATAATTAAGGCCTAAAACTAGATAAAAATAACGCATTATCACACTGTAACGAGCAAAGAGGTAACACCTCCAACACATAACACATAACACGAGCAAAGAGGTAACCTCGATTCAGTTTAGTTTCTTCTCTCTCTCTGATCGAGGTAACCTCCAAAACATAACAGCTTAGAAAGATCACTGCAACGAGCAAAGAGGTAACACCTCCAACACATAGCAACTTAATAAGAACACTGTAACGAGCAAAGAGCTAAATTCCAACACCTTAGTAAGATCACTGTACGAGTATCGAGTTAGGCTCCAAAACATAACAGTTCAGAAAGATCACTGCAACGAGCAAAGAGGTAACACCTCCAACACATAATACGAGCAAAGAGGTAACCTCGATTCAGTTGAGTTTCTTCTCTATCTCTATTTTTTTTTTCAATTTTTTTTTATCCAAACCCAATATGTTGCATTACGATCACTTCTTTCATTCAGAAAGCAATACATTTAGGACCTCAACATATACGCACATTCAACATTCTGACACCATACTTTCAAACTCTACCATTATACACATAGAATTCAATGAGCAGATAAATAAAAACTAGCTAAATCATGCCCAAAATTTGTAGAGATTACTAGTCACAACAGACCCAAATCGAGAACCAACATCAACAGCATCAAAAATCCTAGGTCTGCGCAAACTCCATACGCTTCCGGGGGTAACATACATGGCTTGGAAATCTGAACTCTCTCCATGCCAAAAACTCCATTATCGCAAGCTCTGTTATTTGAAAGAGATCGAATTAACCCAACAACCCTTTTCAAAAGGTAAAATGAAGCAATTATGCCAAGCCCTTCCTATATATATAAATACGCCAAGAGCGGGTAAATGTGCGTGTGTCTAGAGATCGGGGGACAGGCTATAAAATGGGTCAATTCTTTTCAAGCCCAAACTTATTAACTTGTACAGTCTATTAATTCGAATGGGCTGTAATTCTTTTCCAGCCCATTAATTGTCGTTGGCAAAATGAACTCTAAATTAGTTTTTGCTTTTATATATTGGGAAAATCATGGTTACGGAATTAAGATGTTTCAAAATTATTAAGAAGAAATTTTTATTTTACACCTTTTTAATTTTTAAAATTTTAAAATAACCCACTTGTTTGTCTGCGTATGCGGGCGGCTTTAACGTTGTCTCTTGTTTTTATAAAGGGGGTTTAATTCTAATTTGATCCAAGCAACGGTTTTCACTAAGCATGTAGCTTTCTCCATTGTAGCCCTATTAGGAATTGCAATTTTCACAATTTGATCTTTTGTACTAATTTTTATTTCATGAGATTTTTTTATCTTAATTAGACTTAATACGAGGGCGACTTATGAAAAAAAAGAAATAAAATATGATTTTGTTTTTAATCTCGTGAAATAAAAATTAGTACAAAATGGTTTGCACTAAGCATGCATAACGCCTTGATCCGAGTTTCCAACGCCTATTGTAGGAAACTCATGATTTGTTGGAAACTTATAATTTTTTCATAGGATCATATGAAGGTCAATAATAGATATTTGTCAATAACACATCTGTGAGGATCTTCCTTCCACATTTGGAGCAGGAATGAAATAATAGCTTCGACTTTGTATTTTGCTTGCAATTAGAGTTCCGTAGAGGAGTTGTGATAGTTAACAATATTGATCACAGTGGTAAGTTGTAAAATTCACTAATAATTAACTACTATATATGTTATAATGCTATGATATAGTTTGCATATGCTTGTATGAATACATCTGGACTTGAAGGTTATTCCTCATCCTTTATAGGCGGTTTGTAGTTTGAAATCATTGTGGATATTCAGATAGTTTATTAGTGAACATAAGTACAGATGCTTACTGGAGAATTTGATGCTAGGCAATTTTGTTGCATCTTAGTTATTGGCAATGATGATGGTTGTTTGCGTATGTGGGTGGCTTTAATGTTGTCTCTTGCTTTTATAAAAGGGGTTTAATTCTAATTTGATCCAAGCAATGGTTTGCACTAAGCATGTAGTTTTCTCCATTGTGGCCCTATTAGGAATTGCAATTTTGACAATTTTAAGAAAAATAAGTTACAAGATTAAAAAGAAAATCATATTTTATTGCTTTTTTGTCATAAGGCACCCCCGTATTAAGTCTAATTAAAATAAAAAATCTCGTGAAATAAAAATTAGTACAAAAGATCATATGAAACGTGAAAACTGCTAATGGAGACTCTCAATCAATAGTGCATGTTATATGCACCATTTCTGCATGTATGATAGTATTTTAGGCTAGCAAATTTACCTTTTTAACCTTGAGTTAAATTTACAGAACCCCTTGTGTTGATTCTAATTAACATAAAAAATCATAAGTTAAATAAAATTAGTCTAAAGCCCCTCATATTTTTAAACACTAGCACATTGCCCTAATGTGCCATAACTCCCGTATCTCAAAAATTGGTCGTAAATGTGTATGAAATTTTAAAAGTTAGGATTTGGGGCTTTTCCCCTCTTTCATTTTTTGGATCTAACTGTTTCCTCTTCCGAAGAGACAAAACACACTCTTATTATCCAATTTTCTAAAAAGAGGTAAAACTGGAAATTTATACTCAAATTTTCAGAAAAGAAACCCAGGAGGCGGTGTGCTAATTTTAAAAAACGTGAAGAGTTTCAAGCTAATCTTTTTAATATAGAGTTTTTTATGCTAATTAAAATTAACACATGGGTTGTGTTTGGAGTCCATATAGGATTAAGTATGATATGAAAATTATAGGATATACTGGCCAAACATATGGTATCAATCTTTGGCATAAAAATGTTTGGTGGTTAGTTTTATTCCAATAGATATCCAAAAAAAGGGTATTTGGTTGCATTATATTTTATGGATAGGTTGAATGCAAATTACATAAAGACAAAACTGCCATTTATAAGCTTTTAATTTATTTTACTATTCTTTGAATATGTTTTTAAGACACAATTGTTAAACACCCACAATTATTCTTTCCAATTGCTGGAAAACTGAGATGTCTTGTCTCCTTTTCTTTGTTCCATTTTGTACCTCACATAATATATTGATACAATGATTCACTATCAATTAATGAGACCTGATTGAACCTAGCCTAGTAAATAAACCATTTTGTCTTAAGAAATCGTCATTCTCGCTTATAGAAGCACTTCTCAAGTTAATCTTGAATAATTGCATAATTTTGGCGACTTATTTCTTTTGCCTGGCGTCATCAAAGAAATTAGGGTTAAATAGATAATTTAGAAGTTAGATAAGCTAAATCCATAATCAATGGATTGCTTATCCCACCCCTTGTAGGATGGACTATCCCGAAAAATGCAGGATAAGAGACCAAACTTAGCCTATATCAAGGGCCAAAAAAATTGCAACCAAACATAATTATGGGTCAGATTATATACCTATATAATTTCATCCATGAACCCCTACCAAACACAATCATGGGGTTTTGTAAATTTAACTCTATTTCATTATTATTTGTTAATGTTACAATATCTAATTTCGTGGCAACCTAAACCCAAAAGATAATGTTTCCATAGAGAAAATCGATGGATGTTACATAATCTTTGGAACAAAAAATCCATTACAAAATTTTTAGGGATAAATACTTTTTATCCTCCCAACTTTTCATATTTTTGGACTTTACCATACCATTTAAGGGTAAAAAATATTTATACCAAATTTTTAATTGTTAAAAATCCATCATAGAACCCAACAAACCTCATTTTGCGAATGAATTTTCATAAAAATGAGCGGAGTCCACAACCGATCCAGGTTTTTCCTAATTCGTGCTATTCGACTCGTTCAACAAATGAATATTCAAATATTTAACACAAAAAATAAAGATTTTTTAGGGGGAAAAAAATGAGTGCTTACAAAGCCATACCTTCAAAATGGAGGGACAAAAATCTATTTTTCACAAGGTTGATATTAATTACTAAGTTCTTCAGGTATACGAATTATAATATTGAAAACTATTTGCATTGTGTTGTGTGCAAAACCGAAAGATCATGTTTTCAAATTCTTATGTTAAATGGTGGATAAGTTTGGAACTTTTGATGATATGGTGGTAGTTATGGCAAAAATAGGGTTTTTTTTGCACGGAGGTTTCCTATGTTAGTTCTAATTATCAGATAAAATCCTATGATATTTTAATTAGTATATCAAACCTTGGTGAAATTAAAATAATAGTAGAATAAACCCTATAACTCTAGGGCGAATGTCACGCGCTTGTACTACAAAAATGGATTTAACTTAATCATGAAATTGACTGTTTTACCCCTCATCTAGGTTAATATTTTCTCCATTTCTTCACTCCTCCCAAGTCCCAACTCAAATTGGGTTCAATTAAAAAACTCTCCTTTTTATATCCAAAAGAGTAAATAAAAATAAAGAACATAAAAAAAAAAAAGAAAAAATAAAAGTAGAACACGTGTTTGTGTCAAGGAGACTTCTGCCCCAGTGGGGTTGAACCCAACATCAAATAAATTGAATTTACACCCAACTGGTTAAGAAAATGTGGTGTTTGTAAACATTTTTACTTCTGTAGAATTATTAGTTGTAGATAAAGTTGAAAACAAAAAGAGTAGTAAAAATGGATAATATTTGGAAACAATAGTAAAAAGCAACGATTGATTTTTGATAAAAAGCAACTAACAAAATTTTTGGTTAAGCTTATTCTAAAGGGCTTATAATATATTTTTTGAGTTTATAACCTCCACATCTTATTTTAAAAATAAGTAATTAAAATGTTTGGATAAAATAAAAGCTTATAAATAATATATTTTTGGAGATTATAAGATATGATTCGGTTTTGTAAAATAGAAACTTATAATTTCTTTTGAGTATAATGATGACAAAAAAATAATAAAAAAAATTAATTTTATGTAATTAAATATTTTTTGAGATAATAGAAATATAATATTTAAAAAATAAATATATTTATGTCATTTTATTTTCTACAATTAAACAACTTAGTTCTTTTAAAAGCAAGTTACGAGAGTTTACGTTCTTTTTTCTCGAGCTTATATGCTTCTAACATATTATTATTTGAGTTTATAAGTTCATTTACTCAAATAATTACCAAGCAATTTTGAGAAATTTATAAACTCTTACGCATCTTGTAAAAATATTTTAAGAAACTTATAAGTTTAGCCAAACATTCTCTAAAAGTTGAAAAAATAACTAGAAAACTACTTTCAACTTCTAAGGCCCATTTAGATGGGTTTAACCGTTTAAGGGGGGCAAAAAGTGCTTCTCGAGTCGTACTTGTTTTAGTACAATTTTTTACTTGCCGAGTAGATTTGCGTTTTGATGGAGTAATTAAAAATGCTTCAAAATATGATTTTATTTAAAGTTGCTTTGAATAGCTTCTAAAAATAACACTTTTTGGCTTTTTTTTTTTTTTTTTTGCTATTGCTTCTTTTAAAAACCCCATCCTTTTGATTTTTATACGGCGTCGATAAATTTAATATCACAATATCTAAAAATTGGCTAAAATAGTTTTATTTTGATTTTGAGTATATTTTTTTGTTTTTCTTCTTCTACTTCTCTTTTCTTTCATTTTTTTTTTTCTGTTCTATCCTATAGATCAATTCAAAACTAGCACAAATATATCAGATTGATTAAAAAAAGAAAGAAAGAAAGAAAGAAAGAAAAAGGTGATTTTGCCTTGAGAAAAAATAAAAGCTGCTAAAAATCAATATTTTTGCTTTCATGCATTGTCGAATAGAATCACCCAAATAATACATATTTCGATTTATGTGGAAACCTAAAAGTAGTGCCGTACTCTAAAAACTGCATCAAAGTTAATAATTTTCTCATCAGAAAAATCCATAATATTCCATCTGGGTAGATAAGGGATTTTTTTATGAATCAAACATTACGTGTTTGGATTCAATCAAATCATTAGAGTGATTCAATCTAGACTCTAAACACAAAATATAATTTTAAATCTAAAATTAGTCAACAGGGACTGCATTTGGCCAATTAGAATGATTATATGTCAACATTCGTCAAGATATTCATTCGAAACTAGTTATTATTTTTATTTAACTAATTAATCATCGGACGCTTAGCTTAAAATTACTTTTAACTAACTTCAGCTAAATTATTAAACAAATATAAATCGCATTTCATAATACTTAGGGCTATCAATGGAGTGGGTTTTAATTTGAATACAATCCGAGTTTGATCCGAATTTTAACATATTTGACATATTAAAATATTCGATGGGTCAGATCCAATAACAAATATGCGTGATTCGAAATAAATGGGCTGGGTATGAAATCAAGTAGCCCGATCCGTTACAGATTTGAATCCAAACTTTAATAATACTTTTTGTTATATTAACAACCTTACTTATATCATGTTAGTGAAGAATTTTAAATAGAATGCAATATTCAAACCATTATAACTTATGATACAATTTTTTATATTTTTCAAATTAATTTTTTTCAAAAAATAATGTATAGTTTTTATAAATATTATAAAATAATTTTCCACTTATTTCAATTTTATTTTTTATATAAGAAATAATTTTTTTATTGTTTATTTGATTTTAAACATTCAAATTTTTAAACAGTTAATTGGGTCGAATTTTTCTATTTGATTTCAGATTTATTTTTTCTCAGATTTGAATTCAGTTGAAATGAATGTAAAACCTATAGGATTCATGTCAAATTTCGATGCTAAATATGTTTATCGGATTCGGATTCAAATTTTTCTGATTTGATCCAAATCCTACCCATTGATAGCCACATATAATTCATGTTCGGGCCTAATTAGGCTAAATTCCGCCACTACCCCCTGTGTTTTTGGAAATTAACTAAAAACCCCCTGTGATTAGAATATAGGCGAAAACAACCTTGTGTTATTGTCTTTGTTGCAAAAAACCCCCATTCCGTCCAAAACTAACGATGTTGTTGGTACACGCGCCTACTGCGCGAAAATGAATGATTTTGGACATCTTTTTAATTTAAAATTCAAGTATATTGACTTATTTACCCCTCTCACTTGTGGATTTAATAATATTATTTTTTTGTACAAAATTACATACAATTTGGATTTAATTTTTTAAAAAAAATACTATTTTAATATTATTTACTATTGAGCAATATAAATATCAAAATTAAAATTTTCAAATAAATATTTAAATACTAACAAAATAATTAAAAATATATATTAAAAATTTTAATTAATCAAAAATATCAAATATAAATATCAAAATTAAAATTTTTAAATAAATATATTAAATACTAACAAATTAATTAAAAATATATATTAAAATGTTTTAATTAAACAAAAGTATCAAATATAAATAATAAAAATACTAAATAAATAATTTTAAAAAAATTAATATTTTTTATAATTTTTCCTTTTCCTTTCTTTTTTCTTTTTTTCCATCTTCTTCTTTTCAATGTCTATGCCCTGATCTTCTTCTTCTTGCCATCACCACGCCCCCAAATCTCTTTGCCCAAGGCCGCCGCTGGCCGAAGCCACTGCTACCACCCGCCGCTCACCCAAGGCCGCCCAAGGCCGCCGCCGCCGCCACCTGCTGCTCGCCCAGGCCGCGTGTGCGTGTGTGTGTATATGTGTATATATATATATATGTGTGTGTGTGTGTGTGTGTGCAGATCTGTGTGCGTGTGTATGTATTTTGTATGTATATATATATGTGTGTGTGTGCAGATTTGTGTGTGTGTGTGTCTGTATTTCTATGTGAGTGTATGTATGTATATATATATGTGTGTGTGTGTGCAGATTTTTGTGTGTGTGTATGTATTTCTATGTGTATGTATGTATGTATATATATATGTGTGTGCAGATCTGTGTGTGTGTGTATGTATTTCTATGTGTATGTATATATATATATGTGTGTGTGTATGCAGATTTGTTTGTGTGTATATATATACACTTTTGTATGGGTATGTATCTCTATAATATTATGTGTATTGATATTTGTGTGCATATATTTATATATTATATAAATTCAAAAATCCTAATTTTTTTGTGGCTCTCTTTCTCTCTCTGAAAAAAATGAGAGTAAAAGGGTATTTATAACACATGTTGAAAGTCAAAAGGAGAAAACGGTCAAAATGGTAAAAATTTAACGCCGTTAAATTTTTCCGTCAGGTAGGACAAGTGTGCAAGCAGAAATAAAACATAGGGGGTAATATACCTATTTTTGAAACATAGGAAGTTTTTTACAATTAAAACATAACACAAAGAGATTTTATGCAATTTTGCCGGCCTAATTAAACTGGTTCTGTCACTCCAATTTTTGAATTATTGGCCCAAGTCAACTAATTTTACTACAATCTGATCCAATGTTTCTAAATTAATCAAAAATATCTAGGCCCAAAATATTAAGGCCCAGAAGCAGTGTTCTGCTGCCCAAGATTCATATCAAGGCCTATATATATTGATAGAAGAGGGAGAATGAAAAAAGAAATAAACTAGAAACATCTTTTCAAAAAAATAAATAAACTAGAAACATGTTAATAGTGAGAGAAGAGGGAGGATAGAAAATATAAATGATAGTAGAGACACTGAAAGAGAGCAAAAAGACCAATACGATTATTAGACCCTATAAAAGAATTATTAATAGTATAAATTAAGTGGGAGGACTTCTGACTTTTTTAATTTGGTGTGTTTAATAGTGCTATTCCTAAAGTACCCTTCAACTAACTTTAGCTCAACTCTATTATTTCTCTCGCCAACTACCCTTCTCTCGACTCTATCATTTTTCTCTCCTCCAACACGTAATGTTTTCCATTTCTTGATCTCATCCCTCTCTCTCTCTTGCTCCCTCTCTGCTTGACTATTTTCAAGATTTCATTCTATTTTACATTTTTATTTATGTTTGCAAATTATTGTATTTTAATTTTAATTTTAATTTATAACTTATCATAATCTAATAAGTATTGATGCTTGTCGATTTTTACCAAACGCCTCAAATTTATAATATGGGAAACGATAGACAAGCATTGTTGGTAGAAAATAAGTGATTCAGTGGAGAAGCCTACAAAACAACAATTCTCAGTTGATACTTGCGGTTTTTCCAATCACTTAAAATTTGTGATGCGGGAAACTTTAACAATTCGAGTAAGAATCCTTAATTTCAAGGTAAAAACCTGCAAAAAAGAGGTTAGTACTCCACTGAATTGTGTGAGTAATCCGTTCAAATGGGATAAAAATAGCAGAAAAGTAACAAATTGTGCTAAAAATCATAGAAAATGTGAGTAAAAGTGATTAAGAGTAATTTAGACCGAAGAAAACACTTTAAAAAATTTCATAACCTTCACTTTGTGGGGGCCCTAGGCTTTATATAGAGCCAAGGGCTTCTGGAAACTAGGGCTTCTTCCTAAAAATCAGGGGGTAGTTAGGTAGTTAGGGGAACTAGTTGAGATTTTTGTAGGTATGGTGCTTAATGATGATCAGATGCGCCTCCTTATTTATCACATGCCCATTGACTCAGTCTCAAGGTTGATAATGCTCTTCCAAAGTGATCGAATGGGCTTGGGCCCAGAAAACTACTTTTTAGACTTGGGCTTCATAATGGCTTTACTTCCTTAGCCAAACTCAAGGAACATGTTGGGCTTTTATGATTCAAAATGCTTCCTTAAACCCAAAAATAAAATTAAAAAATATATAATATCATCAACCAACAACCCTGAGAATATTGGAAGATTTTTAACATCTCTTGTCCCGAGATAGACTCTGTCACATTTATGTTAAAATATTGGAAGAATCATAACGTATATGAATTATATTTTATTTATCTCCTGAAATTTTTTCTCCTTTTGTAATTTCATCTATTGCATATTTATTTTCTCATAAATAAAAATATGTATTCATGATGTGTGTTATTTTCATTCTCAGCTCATCTTTTGCGCCATCTACATTTAAAATTGCAAGGTGTTGTGGCTTTTCAATGAAATGGCAGAGTTTTAGCGGTTTGAACAAGTCAAGCTCGAGCCCTATTTATGAGAGTTCAAGCTCAAGTTCATTTTTAGTATAATATTATTTTTCTCATTTTTTCTAATAAAATTTATGAATGATACAATATTATTATTTTTAATATATTGTTTATAAATTTAAATCATACAAAATACTAATGGTTTTGTACAAATTTATTATCAATATCATAATGTTGTTTATTATTTAAATACTTTAAAATATTAAAAATATAAAAATCTCCCGAGCCAACTTGTTAATTTTCGAACAATCACATGCGATATCAAACTTGACTCGTCAAAAAACTAGAACTTTATTTGAATTCAAGTTGAGCTTTCATACTTCAGCTTAATTCATCTCATACGCCACTACAGTCCAACCATTCCCCTTTAAATAAATTTTGTTTTCAAATATTTGTGTTTCTCAAATTTTGAGAATGTATTTATTAAATTTTGCTTAATACACCTTTTTCACTATAATAAATGAAGAGTGGAGAGAGAGCTAGTGGGGCTATAATATTTATTTTTCTTTTGGGAAAGTCCAAGGGGGCATATGTAAGGGTCCATTCTTTGGCAAGGTGCTTGCTGCAATTCTCATTTCTTCGCAGCAATGAATGGGAATTTTTTGGAGGGGAATTCATAATGAGAAATGGAATTTGTGCTTATTGTATGAGGGGGCGTACTATGCATGGGAAAATCAAGCCTCAAGCGTGCATGGTCTCTAGACATTGATGAGGACTTTCTTGCCTAGGTTGTGCATTGGACGGTGCATGCATATGGGAATAATAAGCCTCAAGCTGATTCTGCTTCAATACATAATGAGGATTAGGCCTGGTAAAATGGTTTTTACATTATGGGTTCAATCTAACTCAATTGATTTTGGGTTGGGTTGGGTTTGAGAAATACTTAAATGGGTCAAAATGGGTCAAATTGATTATGATTTTAAATGATTTTCATCTGATTTTTTAATGGTTTGCTAATGGGTCGTTAATGGGTCTTTACTAGTCCAACCCAAACTATGAAAAGAAATAAGGAATTATACTATTATCACAATTTTATACATCAACAAACTCTTCTAAAATTTTTTTCTGTTCTCTCTCTCTCTCCCCCCCTCTAAACGCCTCTCTCTCTCTTTCTCACACAACTTCCTCTCTCTCTCTCTCTCTCTCTCTCTCTCAAAGTTTTTCTTGTTTTATTTCTATAATCAATTTAACGTTTTTTTTTTTTTGCTTTTGCTCGAACATCAATGGGGATTTATATTATGGATTGAAAAAAACAAAAGCAGAGATTGTGTGTCTAGAAATTAATAAAATTAAGATTTATTACTAATAAATATTATTAACTACTTTATTAATTCATAGCAAAAATGAAACTTGCAGATAATTTATGAGGCTAGAATAACAAAAGCGTGAAAGGGAAAACAAAAATTTAGACAGTGTCTCTATGAGCTTGTTTTTTTGCTTTGTTTTTCTGAACTAAAAAAATGGTTCAAACACCTGTTTGTATCAAATTAATATGAAATCAGATTAATAATCATATATCCAGTGAAATTTAAACTTCAGAAATTTATATTTATAAAATGGTTCTCTTAAAATCTTGAATTTTTCTTTTTTTTTTTGTGGGATCAACTTTCCTCTTTGGTTGTGTAATTATTTCTTGTTTTTATTCGACTTTATTTTTTAGACTTATAATTCATTGCCATGGGATGGAAGTTTATGTAAAATATAATATTGAACATTGATTTTGTCAAAAACTTATTTTATTTTTTTAAGTTTTAATTTGTAGGAGAAAAAAAAATATTTTTTCTAGTAAACTCGTTTTGACCCGTTCCGACCTATTTACAACCCGCACTCAACCCGCTTATAATCCGTTCAAAATCGTTTACCACCCTGACCCAACCCAAACCCAACCCAAACTGCCCACTTGCCACTCCTAATGAGGACCAACATTACAAAAGGCATAGACGCGACACTTATTTGGTCACCTATTGGACGACTAATGCACACACAAAAAAAGCACAATTAAGGTTGTTACATATTATTGTTTTTGCATTTATTTAGACAGGAGCTTAGAAATTCTTTTTTCAAGGGAAAAGTACTCTTTATTTTTAATTTTATGCTATTTGAATTGGCTATGTACGTTACAAAATTTTTCTTATGAGTATAAATAAAACAGGGTGGGCCGTTTTGCATATTGCACATCCTAATATTTGTTGAAACAACATTTTATGACTAATGGCTCCTTATCATCCGGCTTGTCGCATAGATATGTTCCATATGAATAAAACAAGCTTTTGGATTAATCAGTTCCTCCTTAAAAAAAATAATAAAAGATTGATATGCATTTGTATTCTTTATTTGGATTCACCACATTTGAATAGATGGGGGCATTCATATAAATTCATACTCTAGTTATTAGATTGAGGGCTCAATCTAATAAACCAAATATGAGAACAAGATTATGGGCTCAATGTAATAAACCAAATATGAGAACAAGATTATGTGCAATTCTATCCTGCCATGCCGTCTTGCATACCAAACAAATGATCAAATTATAGCCAATTGCATACAATCATTAATCTTAAGATTACTTGCAATTATGGAGTCGGACAAACCAAACGCTTCCCTAATTTTCTCCGATAAATTTGGCATGTGGGGATTATAATTTGAAGAGTTAATTACTCTTTGTTATCCATACTATGTGTATTTTTACCCTTTTTAAGTTTTAAATGTTATTGATTGTCACTTAAAATTTGAGGAGTTAATTGTATTTTTCGGCAAAAAAATGCTAGCCGGAGCAATAATATGTGTTTATTCTATGTAAGATTTTTGGTTGAAAAATATAATTATATGACAATCGGCAATACTTAAAATTTGACGTGACAATGTGTAAAAATACGCATGTAATTCAGGTGGAAAAAGTGTGATTAACTCTAATTTGAAACACATATATACACACACACATACGAGGGGTTATTCATTGGGTTTAAATGAAAATTTTGGGATATGTTTCTCTGAGGAATTTCATCGAACACTAAATTACCGTAAATCCACAGTTTTTGCATTTGCTTTCTGAACCCTATAATTTCCCCCAAATCCCACAAACGAGAACCACTCTGTTAAGGACCAGTCCCGCGTTCTGGGTCAGCTCTCCGATGTTTTGCCCATACCAATTCGCCACCCGATCGCCGCCGTCAATTCACCGGGTGACCAACTGCAGGTCAGGGCGGCGGACGAATTTTGCCCGCCGGAAGACAAATTGCGCGGCGTTTTCTTGCAGAAATTCTGCGGCAAAACTGCGTTTCATCGCGCTTTGAGCGGCGCCGGCGTAGAACTAAACGCCGATGTTTTTGCTGAAGTGTTGAATAGAGTGAACTTATGCGGCGAATCCATGGTTGTGTTCTTCAATTTGGCGATTGAGCGGCCGAGTTTTAGTGTGGATTTCGATGCTTACCATGTAGTAATTAAAGCATTAGGTAGGAGGAATTTCTTTGAGCATATGATGGGAATGGTGAAAAAATATAAGGGATACAGGAATTAGCTCTAATTCAGAGACCCTTTACACTGTCTGGGATAGTTATCTCCGAGCTGGCCAGGCTTCGAAAGCTACTAGAGCTTTCGGAGAGTTGGAGAATTATGGGTTTACATGTAATGAGCAAACATTGAGTGTTGCCTTGAAATGCTTGTCCCAGCGCACATACGTGGGCACTGTGTGTTCGCTATTCAAGAAAATGAGAGAGAAAGTGCGTTGTGATTGGGCGATGTATAATAGCATGATAGGAGGGTGGTCAAAGCTCGGCAGCGTAGCTGAAGTTGTGAAACTTTTGAAGGCTATGGTGGATGATGGAGTCGAACTGGATTGTGATACTCATGTTATTGAGGGATTCGGGAGATCTAGTAGAGTCGATAATGCCTTTTGAGTTCGTGGAGGAGAACGGAAGTGAATTAAGTGTTGAGGTTTACAATGCCATGATTTTTAACACTGTTGCTAATGGTGATATTGATGGGGCACTGCCGCACTGAAGTATTATGAGGGGATGTCGGGTAATTGTCTCGAGCCAAACATGGATACTTATGTGAGAATTATATTTTATTTTCTCAAAAGTAGAAGGGTTGCTGATGCTATTGAAATGTTCGATGAAATACTAGGTCGAGGGATTTTTCCTTCCCCGGGAACTGTGACTGAATTTATTGAACCTCTGTGTAGATATGGTCCACCCCATGCTGCATTGATGATTTATACGAAGGCGAGAAAATCGGGATGTTGAATATCTCTCAAATCCTATAAACATTTGGTTATGAGGTTATCTAGGTTTGGGACATGTGGGATGCTACGGAATATATGGGATGAAATGCAAGAAAGTGGTTATTCTTCTGATATGAAGGGAATATATGGATGAAATGCAAGAAAGTGGTTATTCTTCTGATATGAAGGTTTACGAGAGTATATAATAAACGGTCTTTGCAATGCGGGGAGGCTTGAAACTGTAAGGGATTTTTCCCGCGCAAGGTCATTTGTAGCAAACTAAACAACAAGTTGACGGATTCGAGTAAAGTCGAGACAGCGTATAAGCTCTTTTTGAAGTTACGAAATGCTCGACGCAGTGAACATGCACAAAGATCTTGGAGAGCTAAAGGCTGGCATTTTTAAGTGGTCCCTCATTTCTTAGGAATCATTTTTCAATTGGAAACAAGGATTAACTGCTGCTTATATGGAGCAAATTGGACCATGAACTACTAAGTCCTTTGTGGAGAAGATTGTTTGATAAGCTTCCGTTCAAGATCAGAGATCTTGACGAATGAAACGACAAGGATGGCATGATAAAAGTGGATGTCCGGTCATGTTTAGAGCTTTTCTGAGAAATTGCAAATCTACGAATGAGTGAGCCCAATCCCATGATAAAATATTTGTTTGATGGACCTAAATGGTTTGGACCCTTTCTGTTCATTTGCGCAAATGGGCTGTAGCTTCTGAAATTTGAGCTCAGAATAGCGTCACATGGTCCAGTCCAAGCCAGGGGAGAAAATGGGTTGAGACTCATGGGCCCATTGCAATTCAACCAGTTTTGGATTGTGTTGGATCTTAAAATTCTAAGAATGGGTTGAAGCGGGTTTGGTTTCGACGGACTTAAAAGATTTTGGGTTCTAATTGGATTCAAACGGTTTTTGAATCGGTTTATGCGATTTCTAAAAGGTTCAAGCAACAAATAAATTTATATATATATGTATATTACAATTTGATTGTATTTCACAAATTTAAAAAACCAGTAATAAAATTATTTTTGCAAATTAAAGAATATATTAGATTGAAAAATATAAAAAAAAATTATCTTGAATAAAACATACTTTGTTTTGTATTTTGGACCTTTCAGGAATTGCATTAACCCCGCCATACACCCAAGTCAAACTCATTCGTAGCCCAATCCAATCAATTCACAGCCTATTCTGTAGACCTATTTGAAACCCAATTCGATCATAAAATTCAACCCAAACCCAACCCTTCCACTTGTTACCAGCAAGACCCAGAATCTTATAAATCTGTGCTGAATGGATCAGCAATTTTGGGCTTAATCAGTGTTTTTTTTGATTGGACGATTTGGCTTAATCAGTGTTTGCACTTTACTATTTTTATTGGATTACTTGGGTATGGACTTGCGCCTCTCTTTCTCTCTCCAAAAATTGAAATAATTGTTGCTGTTATTGGGAAAATTGGGGTAAGCCCTTTTTTTCCCGCTTGATTCAATCAATTTGATAAGAATCGTTATCTCACCCATACGCAAATTATACAGATCTTTGCTGCTGCTTCTTCTTCATCTTCTTTTTTTTTTTTTTAATTTTATTTTAATCTCTGGGTGAAAAAAAAATCTACAATTTAATCCGCAGAAAGATACAATCCTGAGTATTTTGGAGTTTAAAAACCGTATCTTTGAGCAAAAAATAATGCTATTTTATTATGTGGAGGTGCTTGTGGTGTAGGTGGGTTGGCTTTTTTACCTGTATTATAGAAACTGAGTATTTTGGAGTACAAAGATTGTATCTTTGAGCGAAAAATAATGTTAGTAGTTGGAAAATTAGTGATTTGATATCAGATCTTGCCTGTAGTGTTGGTGTGTAGCCCTCTTTATGCCCTATATGCTGTTGGATTATAGTTAAGTGAGTGTTTTGGAGTATAAAAATTGTATCTTTTAGGGAAAATTAATGTTAGTAATTGGAAAATTAGTTATTTGATATGTGTTCTTGCTTGTGGTGGTGGGTGTTCCCCTTTTTTCCTTAAATGAGTATTGTGGAGCATCAAAATTGTGTCTTTTAGGCAAAAATAATTATAATAATTGGAAAATTAGTGATTTAATATGAGTGCTTGCTTCTGTCGCAGGTGGGTGGCTTTTGTCTCTCTCTGTGTTGTAGTTTACAGACTTATGCTAGCGTGTAATCTTTACTTTTAGTGTGTTGAAAGTCTTTAATTAGATGAGCTGAAACATATCATCTTGATTCTCGAGTCTTTTGGTTTATAAAGGAATGGTATCTTTTAGCTAAAAATATTGCTAATAAACAGAAAATTAGTGATATAGTATCTTCTGGTGTAGGTGGGGGTGCCTTTTCTCCCTCTGTACTGTTACATTATAGGCAGTTGAAGATCCTTCAGTTGCAATTTGCAGATGTATGCAAGTGTGTAATGTGGACCTTTTTGGAGTAAAAGCCTATAATTTAATTTGCATAACGATATAATCTTGAGTATTTTGAAGTATAAAAGTTGTATCTTTTTGCAAAAATGATGTTACTTAGAGTGGGAGATGAGAGGGTTTAGGTAGACCAAAGACAACAAAAATTATTTACTTTAAGCCCCTCCCCCTTTATCAATAGTGCAGATAATTTGGAAAATAAGTGATTTAATAAGTGCACTTGCTAGTGTGTGCTAACTGAAGTCATGTTTGCTCTTCTCAGGAGCAATGTTTTGCACTAAGCATATAGCTTTCTCCATTGTGGCCTTGTCAGGAATTGCAATTTTGACAATAGTAAGAAAAAGAAGTTCAAGATTAATAAATGAAATCAGACTTCGCCGTATCAAGGTATCATTGAGTTTATCCTGGCTTTGTTAGCTTATTATGAAATTTAAAGTGAATCGCATTATCTTTGTAGCTTTTGCATATTTTGCATATTTCTTTGAAGTACAAAGCAAGCATTTTCTTTTTTCTTGTGTTTCAAATCAGGCCAACTATGATCACAAAATAAAGGAGGGCAAGGATTTGGTTAGTCAATTGTCGGATGATATTTTGGTTCACATCCTTGTATTTCTCCCAACAAAAGATGCTGTTAGGACAAGCATTTTATCAAAGCGCTGGAGGAATCTTTATGCATTTGTGCCTCACATGGAATTTTTTTGTCTTAAAACATTCCCTTCCGAGCCGCCGGATCATTTTTCGTATCGCAAATCTGGTGACCTTCTGGAAAAAATAATGGACAGAGTTTATGTGTTTTTACGTGTTTGGTTTGGTTATAAGATTAATTCCACCCGCGACCTTCAGGAAAAATTCATCAACGGAGTGGATAGATTTCTGCGTTTACATTCTGTTTCTAGTATCATTACCTGCAACTTATCATGTTGTTTTCTTAAATCTTTCCCGAATAAACTTGAGGATTGGATTCGTTCTCTAGGAAAATTGGGCATTAGTTGCCTTGATCTCAATCTTATGTGCTCAGATAACAATCATGAGATGATTAACATTTCTTGTGTACTTATTTCTCGACTTCGCTCATTGGATTATCTCCGCTTGGCCGGGTGCTCTTTGCAACCAACTTCGAATATCCTACCCAATTGTCTCGCGATCCTTAAGCTTGATAAGATAACCTTAGCTCCTTATGCACTAGATTGCATTTTATCTGATTGTTTGAACCTCCAAGCCTTGTTTTTGGAGAAATGCAACACACTTTACCCTACGTTACGCATTTGTGGCTCCAATCTCCCGTTGAAGTATCTTTTCATTAGATCTTGCTCTGGGATAAAGAAGATAGAGCTTTGGGCTGATGCTCTCATGTTGTTTGAGTATTTTGGTTGCAAATTGATTGAATTTTCTTTTGAAAATGTGCCAATGCTCCAATCTATTTTTCTTACTCTCCGGCGTGGATTAAATGATTGGAATTTTGGACCATATCCATGTGGGAAACTTGCAGAAGTTTTGCCTCCAGTTAAAAGCTTTACTCTCCAGATTCAAGGGCAATATCGTGAGGTTTGGAAAGGCCTATGCTAAATTTTCAATTATGTCTTTTATTTTTTAACATCAACTATGTTATGGACATATTGATTGATTGTTGTTGTTTTTTTATTTTTTTATTTGAAGATGTTGTCTACACCTGCTGCGTTTAACATGTTCAGAAACGTTAGGGAGTTGCTTTTGGGATTTTCCATGTTTAAACCTGATCGACTTTCGGTTACTTCAGTTCTAGAAATGTGCCCAGTCCTATACAAGTTCCACCTGCAGGTAAGTCATGTAGTTTTACTATTTGAATTAATGCAATTGACATTTTTATATATCACCGTGCCAGCACAATGCCGACTTAGAAATTAGCATTGTTGGAATGATAATAGCGTATTGAACAGCCATCTTTAACAATAGATAAAGTCAAGAGTTACTTGTGTTATTGTAATAGAGGTTAGGTTTCGGAATGAGTTTCTGAAAAAAGTTTTTATCCTTTTAGGGTTTAGAGTTTTATCCTTGAATATATGTTGCTCTCTTGAAGGGTATTTTTTTGAGCTTATAAGCTTTATATAACATCTTATAAGATGCTTCTAGGATCTTATAGTTGCTTAAACTTTAAAATAAAGAATTTCTAATTTACTATTAAGATCTCAACAATCTCCTCGTGATCTTACTCTAAAAGAAAATTTAGCATTTTGTAAAATCTTTTAGAGAAGCCTTTTGGCCACCAATCATTCCGTGTACTCCTTATGTGTATGTAGTTAATTTATCTGTTTAGTAATTTTCCTACAGATAGAAGAGTCTTCATCAGAATTTAGTGGTAAACAAGCGACGAGGAGTTTGAAATTTCATAAGCGGCTGAAGACGGTGGAAATCAGTGGATTTTCTGGAACGGAAGGCGAGATGGACGCTGCCCGCTACATCATCCAAAGTGCAGTGGTTCTAGAGAAAATGATTGTCAGCTACTGTTTTTCCCATTATCTAGGGATTAGTGAGTGGGTGAAACGGGGAAAAGTTCCATTGACGGAAGAGAGACGTGAAACTATTGAGAGAGAGTTGGGAGGACATGCTATTTCCAAGAATGCAAAGGTTCTCGTTCGACCTATATATATATATCGTAAGTATCGGTGAATCATTATTTCTAGTATTGTACAAATGGAACATCACGCGTTTTAATTTATCAATCGTTTATTGTTTTCAAATTATTGATTGCAAGTGTGTGACGTGATCACATTTCTTCATGCTCATATTCTCGTGCACAAGTGATGACCGTACTTTGTCCTGCAACGGCGCTGAGCCTTTGTTCAAGAAATGGTTTGTTGTTGCATGTCAAAGAAAACCAGCTACCCTTGAAAGTCGACCACCATTTGAAACCAATGTATCAATCTTGGGTTTAGTTCCTTATGCTCAAACTGACCTCGTATGGGATCTGTTAAGTCTTTGTCTGGAAAGAGGCTCAAAAAAGTAGAGCCAAAGAAGAGCACCAAAAAATAAAAAATAAAAAATAAAATCTCATATGGTGAAACTTTTGACAGCAGCAGTCCTCAGACGCCCTAACTGATAATGCATCTTAACCTTCTTGAGTTCTGATGCAGCTAGACCATCAGGGAAAATAGCCTAAAAAGAACAACAATACATGTAAGTGAAAACTGAATTCAAACATCAAATAATCAATCATGTGATTACATATGTATATGTGTGTGTGTAGGTGTGATGGGGGGGGGGGGGGGGGGGGGCTGTTGGACTTATTTTGACGGGACAAAAATAATTGATGATCTCATATAGGGTTGTGGGAATATATCTGTGATGGCAATATCAACCGCCCCAGGCTTTCATGGATCCCATAGTCCACATGTGATGCCACTATAGGCTACTTGTGCATGTGTCAATTCTCATACTTCCTTCTACGGCTCAGAATACCCCCGGAGGGACTTAACCTTCCAAACCTACTGCTTCTGATGAAAATAAAACAACCATAAACTCCAACAATATTTGTGATAATGATTCATGTGAAAATTATGTATGTTGAGCTTGCACATTGCCACTGTAGAAAAGTATGGAAAATTGCTCTCTCTCTCTCTCTCTCTCTCACACACACACACAGGCTCAGAGTCACACATTAAGATTACATGCTCCTTTTCTGTTCCTTCAACAAATTACCTAGCAGCTGACTTTCCCAATTACACTCAATATGACACCAAAATATGTTATAAAACCTATTTTTAGCCTGTAAAGTTAGTAAAAATTAAGGTGTAACCATATAAAGCGGATGTAAATAATACCACACTATATACGCAACAAGAATAAGATTATAAGAACAATACTAGATACCTCATGGAAGCCATCGAGAAGTTTCCAGCAGGCATACAATGCCAGGAATGCAACTTTCATCACTCAGTATCTATCTTCAAGTACTCCCGCTCAGATTGTGTAGGCTGCCTACATTGATAGGACCTAATGCGCGTTGTAGAAATACATAAAGAATATACCCAGGTAAGACCAAAGTGCAAATGTCTATCATAAAATGTGATTTTCAAATATTCATCTATTTATCACATATTCCAAATCCCCTTATGAGCAGCATTTGTTCCAAAGATGAACGACATGCTTCGGCCTCATTATGTGATGGCTCAAATCAAAATAACTAACTTCTAGACTGCATAAAACTTTGAACATTTGTTGCCGTACAAAATCATATAGATCATTACATTTTGGACTTGAAAATAGGATAGGCAGTTTGTAATCACCATAAGATGGATTAGACATATCGAATAAGAATACAAAATGCATTGGCAGTTTCATGCATCCGAACAATCAACTTCAATATTTCATCCTTAGAAACCTACTTCACAAAATAAAGCCCATCCATATGACCCCCAACTACATAAAAGAGCAAAACTGCATTATCAATTATGCTGACATATTTTTGAAAAGTGTGGTTAGAAGATCAAGTGAAGCTGAGGGCAGTACACACTTTAATGAACACATGTTCCACTTCAATGTCCTTTACATGCTTAAGCTTTTCAAAAGTTCATCTATATAATTCAGCAGCTTCATAGATCTAGCATCACGAGCAACTCCAATAAATTAGATATTAACTTTAACAAGACCTGAGATGTTTGTGAACCGCAACATCCTGTTCAGTGCAATACACAAATAATCTATGTAGGGTGCTGAGATTTGCAGCAGTAGTTCTTGTTCCTCACGCTCGCCGTCTAATATCAGAAGCGACTGAAGACTTTGAGAATTGACTTCCAAATGATTAAATCCCCAACATCTCAAAAGCTCTAACTTATATAAAACAGGACAACATGATAATATTTTTCAATTACAAGCTCACCCAACTCCACATCCCTGAGCCTTAACATAGTCATAGATCCCCACTCAGTGGTTCTTTGAGGAGCCATAATGCATCCTCACAAGCTCAAACGCGTCAACGATGAATTGCAATACATCATCTGAGGCCAGCAAGCCAATGAGATTGGCGACACTTTTAGATACTCTTTGTAACAAATAGTTTTTTTGATTAATAATAGAAATAAAAGTCCATACTTTTTGACCACCTTTATTATAATGTGTAAGTTATACACATATGGTTGAAGCTCCTAGATCACATAAGGCTATGGGATTTGGCCTCGCATAAAGATGAAGATCTTGAAACAAGTCTCTAAGGCGTGATCTAAAGCACTCCAAAGTCAAAGAGTAACCAATATTAGGGGCATTAACATGACACGGATTAAGACTTGTACTTATGACATATCTCAAATGGGAGGATGTCTTGTTTCATAGACATTGAATATGGAGATATTTATATGCATAAGCAGATGTTCATTAGAGAATGAGTTCATTGAAGATCCCACCGAGAAATACCTAAATGGGAGCGCTAGTTGCACATCAAATTTAGGATTGTTTCTCATCTTATGGTATGCATTAATTAGTCTTTAGACTTGAGGTTCCATAGTCATCTTGTACATATGAATTTATACTTTGATATAGGCACTGATCCCGTGGCAGGTTTTATGGTGTCTATGTTGGGCATATATCTCCCATATATAAAGGTTTGTAAGAGTTGATAGAGAATCCATTTGCTCACCTTGTAAAGTGAGTGAATCTCCTATGTGTTCTATTTTAACTAGTCTACGCAAATCTATGGTCGTGGTAAAGACAATGATTAGAAATGAATTTTCTAGATCGATTGTCGAAAAGACTAATTATAAATAAGAACCATAGAATTGAGGTTAAAAGGTTTTCTTATAAATCCCATATCCTGTATTTCAACCGGGAGATTAGATAATGGAAGGAACGTATTTGCACGGTAATCATAAGCAAATAGGTTCACGCATTACACTTCACCTATTGACTAGGTGTCGTGGAGTTGTTGTTGGACATCGACCACGATAGATTTGTCCTGTGAATTAGAATGAGTTCTAATTCATAAGTGATTAATTAAATGAGTTTAATTAATCGGTTGATGAATTTATCATATAAAATATCGCAATAAGTAGTGAGCCCATTTCTAATCGATTGGTGAATCTAAGGGGTCGCACGCAAATGAATAGATAAACTCCTAAACGTATATGAAACATTTAATTGGATTAAATCAAAATGTTGATTTAATCATTGAGATGCAATATATTCGATTGATTAAGTTAATTAATTAATTGATGGATTTAATTGAATCAATAAATTAATTAAATTTAATTAAATTAAAAAGTTAATTTAATTGGGCTTGAGAGCTCAATTCATTAATTAATTAGATATTAATTAATTAATAGAATATATTAAGTTAATTGATAGGCTCAATTAAATTAAATAGTTAATTTAATTGAATAAAGTTAAATGGTTAATTGGACCTTAAAGCCCAAGTCCATTATTTTATTTGGTGGATTAATTCAATTTAGTGAAATTGATGGAAGAATCAATTAATTTAGAATTAATTGATTAAGTCAATTAAATAGAGATTTAGTTGATTTATGATTAACATAAGAATATAGATTCTTATCCTAATTGAAGTAAAAAATCAAGAGGGAATCTATTTTCTAAATTGTTGGAAATAGATTAAAGGAGATATATATATAGATATATATATATATATATATACGAGGATATGTATATACATAGATGATGTATCATACTTGAATATATATCGTATAATATATATTTATATACACACACACACACACGGATAGACATTGTCGACTAAATATCTATAGATATATATATTATATCATAATATATGTAGGGATAGATATAAACAATTATATCTACATATATATATATATATACCCCATACGTACGGAAAAGTGATGAGATTGAGATGTGTGTATGTATGAGAATATATATATACACACACAGGCGAAAAAGTCATCACGTGAAAAGGATTATAAATCAGATTTATATATTTCAATTCTTGGTTTCTCCAAAAGCCGTGTACAGTGCCCAATAATGAGATGAAATTGTTCATCACCCTTGAAGAGCGTGGCATAAGGACCGGCCCCTCCGTCACTTTCATCGATCGGCTAGCAAGACTCATCCCGGTCGAGCTCGATGTCCACCCGACAGAATCCTTCTAGCAGGCTGCCCAAGTATTTGATCTGGTGGACGGCCAGGTCAAATGCCTCGCTGATCCGAGGGAAAGATTTTACTGAGCATACGGCGTCGAAGACGCTGCTCTTGAGGAACCGCTCAACGGCCGCCCTCAAGAAGGCCTGCTCCCGGTCGACCAATTTCTCGAGCTCCTCTCGAACGCCAACTTCGTGGCCCTTGTCGTATCCCCGGTCGTAGGAGGCCTTCTCCTCCTTACGGGCCAGGTCGCGAGCCCTTTCGGCTTCGATGACCTCGCTGATTTTCTACTCAAGGGACTTCTCGAGGGCCTCATTGAGCTTCATCAAGGCATCGAGTTTCTTCTCGATCAGCTCGTGCTCCAACAGAGCTACAGCAAGCATCGTCTCCAGCTCCTCTTGAACGCTAGTCGGTACATCCTCTTTATCGATCCTTGCCTTCTTTGTACGCCTCCGCCCGCCGGTGTACATGGAAGAATGCTTGGGACACCATCTGCCGATCGAAAGAAAGGGATTAGAAATGCGTAAACAAGAAAAAAAATTAACTCGATCGAGAAGATAGATCTTTCTTACCCCTATGACTCCCATCTCAAACCAGCGGCGGATCTGGTCGAGCTTTTGGTCGAGGAGATATCGGTGATCCTCCTTGAACTGACACCCCCGAGACAGGTGCGAGATGTGGGCTTGGTCCCGACCCCAGAAGGTGCTGATCAATTTCCTGTCCGCTCGGGGGAACGCTCGCTCTGATGGGCGGTCGAAATCGAGGATCCTCTCCTCCTCATCGGAGTCAGAGGACTCAAATAGCTCCTCCCGACCCTCGGGTTGCTTCCCCTTTCCCCTGTCGGTGTGGTCGGGGCCTCTCTTCCTCTTCCTGCTAAGGGCGGGGGTAACCCTTTCCTTTATCACAATCTCGGTCTCGTGCGGCCGGAACGGGGTGGACTCCACCCAAGCGGTAACTACAGTTCCCGACCGTTCGCCTGTCACATCGAGGTCCAAATCGAAATCCACCCTCATTGTCGACCTCCCCCTTGGTGGGGTGCTGCTGGGAGCGCTGGTCGGCTGGTGCTGTTCGGCAGCTGTTCAAGCTCTGAGGCCACTAAATGGGGCCCTTCGGCCCCAAGAAGATGAGCCCTTCTGGCTAGTGGATCGGGCTGCAGCCTTCCCTATCTTCTTCTTCTATGTGGCGGCCAGTCGGGCAAGCATTGCTTTGTGGGCGTCCATGAGCACTTTGTCGTCTGCAATAAAAATCCGATCATTAGATCATATACATATGTATGCACACACGAGCTGATCGTAAAATCTGTACCAAGAACGACCCCACGAGGCGCCTCGACCGGAGAGATGCCCATGCGGTTTAAAAATCCCTCCTGTAGGAGGTAGCCGCTCCACATCAAACCCAGATCGAGTTGGCGGCTACGGAAGAAGGGATCCTCCGGGTCGGGTTTCCCACCCCATCGAATTCGATCTTATCGATCTAATCATTCCAGGTATTTCGAACAGGGAAGCCCGAGGTGTGGCGAACGAAGAAGAACTTCGCCTTCCACTTTTCCTCGTACGAAGACTGGCGGGTATGGATGATTCTCAACCCAGGCCGCGCCATAATGTAGAAGAAGCTGCCCCGGTCGCCTGAACTCGATCAAGTGGAGTTTTGCACTTTGAAAAAGGCCACAAAATTTTCTATCGATGGGGCCTGGCCTAAGGCCCTTATCATAACTATAAAGCTATAAATAAAACAGTGGGAGTTTGGAGAAAGTTGAGCGGAAGGAAGGTTCAAAAAGTTGTAAATGGCTGCTCGTCGGGGGAAATAGGGAACCTAAACCCGTTCCACATCTCCAAGTGGATGGCGATCGTGTCATGGGGCGGGCTTTCCATCCGCAAATCGACGGGCGGTGCAAAGGCTTGGAAAGATGAGGGGATGTGGAATTTGGTTACAGCCTTTGAGACCTCGATCGTAGTCATCGTTGATGGAATGTCATCGTGCTCCCATTCTGTACAGTACAAACGCGGAGCCTCGACTCCCTCATCGACTTCCTCCACCTCATCGATCATGTGCAGCTTGACCTCTGCCTCGGCCCCAAACCCAACTGGGTGGTCACCTGAAGAAGTCAAGTTGTTGCTTGTGCTACTTCCCTCGGAGCTATCCTCTGAGGAGCTATTTAATCCGACCTCTCTAATTAACCTACGACTAGCCATGGAGGGAATAAGCAAAAAACGAGGCTTTGAGTAAGAGGAGTTGGAAAGACCTCTCAACGACAATGAATCGTTGAAGCATGATGAAGATGTGAGTTTCTCTGAAGCTGCTGCTGATGCAGTAGAACTGTGTATTGTGGCATCTGAAGCATTGGTAATTAATGAAGTGATTGAGAATGATTCATTTGGCAAACCTTCTTCAGCTTCAGCTATACTTGAAGCTTCTCTTCAGGTGAAACAAGCACGGCTGGAAGTTTGGAAGAACACCTTTAGTCGCTCAATTCACGTAGTAAGCGAAATGGATAATTTATCTGACTTGGATGATATAACTATGGAAAACGCATACGGAGATGCTGGAATTCATTTTAATGGGTTGCCCAGAAATAGGTTAAGCGTATCTCAAGTTTAGGACACATTCGACTCTGAGTATGAGGAAAACTCAAAACATGAAGAAACTGGTGCTTCTGCGACAGTTAAGAAAGGTGTTATAGAGAATGACGAACAATTAATAAAGGATTTGCGCGCAGAAAAGAAGGTAACTGGTAATCCAGTGTGTTGTTTGGGCACTGATATTGGGTACCACTATGGTAGCTTGACGACTGTTGATGTTAGAAAGAAGCGTTGTCTTTCAGTTTCAGCCGAGGTATGGAAAATTTTGGACTTGATTCAAGTTTTTGTGCTGGCACTTCCTCATCTATTATTCTCCCCTCCCCCCCCTCTCTTCCCCCCTCCTATTCTGTAAGCCACGTGACTGGGTGGTTTGTTAGGCAGATCCTAGCAGTTAAGAGAGAAAAAAAAAAGCACAAGGAATGTAAGCCTGCCCTCCTAACTTCAATAGGGGAGCTAATTGAAACCCAGAGGGGAGACAAACATACTATTTTGGGTATTCTGACATTCTTACCCTCAACTCTTCTCCCATGAGCCACATGTTAATCTTTCTGTCCTTGGTGTATCCTGGTAAGCGATCATCTGAAAAATCGCATTCCACGAAAATATGTGCATCATATCTCTCAACCTTCTGCATAAGATCTATAAGTCTGATTAATCCACCTGTAGCCCCCTAACTCGGATTTCAGTGAAAAGAAGCATTTAGAATGAGCTTAGAAGTACCTGTATGTGGTTTCACCAAGTCAACATTAACTGGAAAACTGTATGTGAGGCTTAATATAGAATCTAAGTGATAGTTGGAAACACACACTCTATATAATGACCTTGAACTTTGTGGGGATTTACATTTGCATTTGGTCGCACCAAGGAATTTCCCTTCTTTTGTTTTGTGACTTGCCTAATTCCATAATTATCCAAGTGGGAGAATTTTCACATTGTTTTGTTTTGTACTTAGTTATCAATGTTACCTCCAACCTGCAGAAAGCAAATGCACCCGCAGCAGATAACAGTTTACATGAAGCGAATGTGAGCTCTTCCTCAATTATGAGTCGCCGAGATGGTGGTAAAGTTTTCGTTGTAATCCACGTTCTATTCTTTTGTTTACTATGTAAATAATGATGAGATTACAAGAAGTTACTTTTCTTTTTTTGGTTTGACAGAAAGAGATTATAGCCTACCCAATTTAGTTCAGGAAAGGTTCCAAAGCCGCTGGTTTGGGGGCTGGACAAGCAATGTAAGTACAACTAGAATTTGTAATTTTTTATTCCTACTGTCCTATGGCACTAATCTCTTTCCATGCCTTGGGAGTCGTTGAGAGATATTTTTCCTTGTTGAAAGATGATAGTATTTCATTTAATCTCTTTCAATTTTCTGCAACAATCAAAACTTTTTAACTGCATTTCTGATTCTTTCAGTCTGCTATTCTCCAATTCGATGTCCATAATTACTACGAATGATATATTTTTTTGATAAAATTGAATAGACTTTTACAAGCTTCATAGAACTTTTTAACTAAAGTAGTTTCAACTGAAAGTAATTTAGGCATGTAATCGCTCCGTGAATGTCTTTTTCAGTGTTCAACTAGCACCTGGCGATGCATTTTACTAGTAAAACTGAAAGACTCAGAAGTACATGCTCACAATTTTAAAAGATCCTTTTGTTTTGATAGTTTTAAAAGTAATATAGGCATATTAGGGACTCTGGGAATGACTTTTTCAGTGTTTACGGTGTACCTTGTGATGCCGTTTTCTTGTAAAATTGAATAGGTTTGGTGCATGTTCACAGTCCGTTAATTACTCTCACATGTGGTCATTGTCCGCCTATAAATTCAGGTGGCCATAGTAACCAAAATCAATAGAGAAATGAAAGTGATATAACCCATTGGACATTATAGGTCCTTGGATAACACTAAATGGTTGGACCACAAAATACCTTTGTTTCCCCTTCTACTTTCACCTTTTTAAAACATATCTAAAATTTGATTAGAACCTCCTTAGCTAAGTAGTTCCGAATTGGAAGTAATATGGTCATGAGAGTGCGTTCTGTATGCCATTCCTGTACCTTGTGATGTGTTCTACTGAGACAATAAAAGAGGTTATTTTTAAAGTTGGAATAATGGCTTGGCATTGAACTTTTAACTAATCTTTTGACTAGAATAAGAAATGGAAAAAATAATTGAGGGTTATACCTTTGTATTACCAAATTGGACAAGTCGATAATGGTTTGCTAAACCAGAAAGGTTTGGGTAGAGCCAAATCCAAGGGTGGCTATGTAAGTGTCTGTAGTAAGAACCGTAGATATGGAGTTGCAACCATTCCCGCAAGGGTGGTGAAGCGAGTACCTTGGTTGTTAGAAAAACTAATAACCAATCTCAGGTTATCCTGCGCTTGGTAGAAGAATATTTTGTTCCTCTCGCTACTGCATTCTAACAGCATCGAAGTTACAGTTTCAAAACACTAACGAAGCATGCTTTTCTTCCATGCTAGTAGAGGAAAGTGATTACAAGTCTCTATTTGTTTTCATGTTTCTGGGAATTTTATTTCTAAAAGATCTCTATCTTTGTTTACATCTTCATTTGTCTCTGAACTTAGTTATAAGCCTGGACCTCTTTCTTTCTTTTTTTTTTTTACAAAAAAAAAAAAAAAAAATCATTTCAGACTCCAAATGAAGAGAGGTACTCTGCGACTGTCAGACATAACATCCCCCTACCTTTTGCTGGTGAAAAAAGCTTTCTGTCAGAGTCTGCAGATGTTGCTCCAGATGAAAACTCCTTTGTGCAGAATCATGATAAAGGGGCCGCTATATCTTCTCAGTTAAGCATACCTTCTGAAACTTTCTCTAATGGTGCAAAGGAGAGGATGTTGCTTTCTCAAGATGTAAGATCTTCTAGTACATCCTTGGTGGACCCTCTTTGCTCCGTTGTGCCATGTTTCCAAAAATATATGTTCCTCCTCAGCAGTAAACGATGAGCATAAGAAAGACAATTTGCTAGGGATCTCTCCCTCAAACAATGCACTAGGTCAGGGGGAAACAAATGCTATGCCGATAGTTAATATCGGGGAGTCACGCAATGAAGTTTCTCGGCAATTCACTTCCCTTAGAAATTATAGCAAACTATTGCCTGTCCACACAAATTTTTTCCGGGAAGATGGTCATCGTAAAAAATCTTTCTTGATTGACTGCAACACCGAGTTGACCTTCCAGGAGAAACCTTCTACTAACCACGAGGAAACAAACGTGCAAGGTAGGGCTGAACTTCCTCTTATGCGGAAAGAAAATAGCTATTCGCTTTCTTTTTAGTGAATCGTAGGACACAATGTGACTTCCGGACTTCTAATTGTTCTATACACCATCTTGCTAAAGGAAATCAAATTTGGACAGCACTACCAGAAAGCAAAGTAACTCTGAACAGTGAGACCCTGCAGTGGTCCCTATTAAGATGCAAACATCAAGGTGCTGAAAGGTTACCAGCCAAAAAACGTGTTCGCTTTTCTGGAAAAGAAACTAACACCCTAGATAAAAAACTTCACAAGGTGACCGCTGCATCAAAAGCTGGTAAAGGATATCCTAAATCTTTCTGCAACACATGAGGTTGAATTTTCTGATTGTTATCCAAAATGAATTCATTCAACCTTTGCAGGTTGCTCTACTAGAGCTGCTAAAAGATCAACTAGATCCGGTGCACATCTTGATGCCAGAGCTCAGCACATGGACAGATCTCTGGAAAGTCACTTGGACAAAGAAAAGAAAAGGTTGATATTTCAACATATGGAGTTTTTGCTCACCGGATTTTCTCAGCAAAAGGAAAAGGAAATTGAGGGTCTAAATCGAAAATATGGAGGCATAGTTCTCTCTCAAATTCCATCAAGGAGCTTGAAGGGAAAGAGAAGTTCTAGGTTTAGGTCCCGGGTCCTTCCAATTGTTCTTTGTTTGAAGAAGGTCAGTTGCAGCAAATTTGAATTTTGATTTAAATTTCAATTTTATACTCTGATGATGCTTTGTCTCTTCATGATTTCCACCCTTTATTTAGACTTATTTGAACTAAAAGAAGAGAAAAAATTAAATAGTATTCTTAGGCATGTTAATATCTTTGATTGCTATTTTATTTTCAAACATGAAATGTTTATGAGAATTCTTTGTTGTACTCAGAATTAAATTTGTAAATAGTCTTAATGACAAATATCACAATCAAAGTAAAGCTCTTACGCTCCCATAAAATGTCCAATTGCGGAGCTTTAGTACGATCATACTCTCTTCTGTTTCTCTTGATAGTTAGGGGTTTATCCATTGCTTTCAAAATTGTAAATGATGAGTAATACTATGGGAAGATCAGAGGCAAACTTCAAATGGAAACTAGGTATAGAACTTTGTTTTCCAGCATATGCCACATTTCATATAGAGCTTATTTAGATATAGACTCTGTCCTTTAATTTTATGTGAGCTAGTTTTGAATACAAAGTGTTTAACTAATCAATTGCACTTGAAATTTATTCGTTTTGAAACTGTGATGAGTGTGACATTATTTGAAACCTTTAATAGAGGCCTGCAATTTCCTAATTATGTCTGTTGAAGGGTGGAAATTTCGAATTGTTGCTCTGTTGTTATCTCAGATTCAATCATCCGAGTTCTCGTACGGATGTTCAGTGAATGCCTACTTGCTTAAAGTTAATTGGCTAATGGATTCGATTGCAGCAGGTTCAGTCTTGCCACCAAGAAAGTACGCTACATGCCTGCATCGATTTCTTGTTTCTGTAGACTGAATCATGATATCTTGTTCATTAGAGATATGCAACGTCCAAACGAATGAAGTTGACACGTGGTCTTGATTTCTGCATCTATGAATTTTTCTAATTTTTGAAACTTATTTCTGCCTTAAGAAATTAGCAACAAACTGATCAACAAAGTTTAGATTATTGAAGTTCACCAAAGATTTACTGAAATAAAATAAAAATAACAATTTTACAATTGATAGATGAGATGAGTGGCATGTTAAACTGCAACATCCTAGATTTTATCAACATGTACAATATGTTTATATTTCCTCAAAATAGGAAGCTACACGCTCAAGTTTCACATTTCCTCAAATTGGCCCATTTTGAGTTGCTCAAATTGAAAAGAGAGAAACTGCGACTTAAAAAATTTCCTTGTTACCGGTGCGTATTATATAACTCATTATTTCCTCAGCTAACACACTTTGGACACTTGATACTGTGCAACAAATTAAGAAATCGAATAAGTTGTGAGATTTTGCTTCAGCAATTGCATTGCAAATTGTTCCCTAAAATCTGTACATCTGATATTCTGTGATTTAAGGAGATGCTCATTAATATATCTATTGATGAATAAAAGGACATAATTATAATTGTTTCATTCATTTTGAGCAATGAGCTATGTTCGTGGCCCTTAGCACTGATTGAAAAACTTGTTTTCTCTTTATACTTTTGAAGAGGTCTGGTTTCTATCATCATGTTTCATTTTGGATCTGGCTCCTGAAGTGATTAAGTGAAGAGGTTTTTTGAAAATGGCATGGATGTGTCTAACAAAAACACGTAGTTCAGCTTTTTGTATGAACTTACTTGCTTTTTGGTTTATAAATAATGAATTCTTGGCAACTTTTTCTTTTACGTTTTTATATCTTTATTACGGTGACTCCATACCTGATGTTATATTAGTTCATTTTGTTTCTTGTTCAGCCAAACTGTGTTCTAATTTTGCCTTCACTCTTTTTTTTTTTTTTTTTTTTTTTGTTTTGTAAATCCTCACTTGATTTAATGTCATCTAATTTTTCAGATACATGATCCTATCCCGAAAGGTTAGCAGAAGGCATATGACCAAGTTTATACAGCTGCTCTCATTTTTAACAATTTGGGCGTCATGCTTCATGGAAAAACTAAATATTTCAGCAATATTGCAACCATTATCAAGGTATACCACATATATTTTCTGTTAACTCAGAAAATGATATGCATGCCCAATCAGTGTGGACCAGTCTCCTAACTTTCTTGTCATTGTGTTGCTCATGACACCCAGTAAGTTCTCTTGGGAAAGAAGAGGGTTATTGATGCCTGAAAAATGGATGCTAATACACAATAGAGGCCTAGAACAATGATATCTAGATTAAATCATTAATTTCTTGATAATTTTCTTTGTTTTTATTATGCTAATTTGACCATGAGGATTGGACATGTAAGAAATGTTCAACTTGTAATTTGGCATGAAGTTGCATGTGGTTTACTTGCTTCATGATAAGAAGTATCATGCATTTTGTTGAAGTATCTATCTCATTCTCATGAAGGAAACTCATGTCTTATCCTTTTATTTGATCTTTTGTCCATTCAGCATGGTGGTGGGCAGGTTTTCAAAACTCTGCAGAGACTGGTCCAGGCTCTTGAAGCTGGAAGAATTTCAAAGGGGGCAGTAATTACTGATGAGAGGAGTTGTGCTTCTCGTCACTTGAAACACTGTGCTCTGGAGCAGAATATACCCATGATGGTCAGTTTTTTGCTGTCATCATTCTCAAGCTGTAATCAAGTCCTTGTTGTCTATAAAATGCAAAAACCTTATAAATACTAGTATTTATGTGGATACTAGACGCTAACACGGCAGATATGATCACCTATTTTCACAAAATTATTTGACTCCAGACTGTTGAATCCTCTATGCAGTTAGTTTACTGGATCATAAAGTGCTTATATGCTTGGCAGCTTATTCCCTTGGAGGAGAAAAGGAATTCCCGGCGTCCACCAGCTACTAAGCCTCAAAGACACCAATATAACATGGAATTAAGTCAAGAAATATTAATCTTGCATTACGAGCTTTTGTGAGTACTTGACAGTATTATTTCTATGCAACTAAATAGTTGAGCCATTTATGCAGTTCGCCTGGTTTCCACTTTCCACTGATCATATCCAAAATGATTTTCTGAAGCTGTTACAATAAAAATTGTTGTTTTTCCTATTGGGAGTTTCCCTCCAATTTTTAATATCGCTTTCACGATTAACTAGACTATCCATGTTTCTCCAAGTTTGTGTCTACAGTCGTTTTATATGCAAATTGAAGCTTCAAGGCTTGTCAACTGATAGATAGGGTACACTTGATAATGCGGCAAGTTGAAATGATTCATTGTGCAGTTTTTCATCAGGTATTATTATAGTTTGAACTGCAAATCTATATCAGCAACTGAGTTTCTGAGACGAAGCTTAATTACTCAGCATTGAAGTTTCGTCTTCCAGGTGTAAGAGAGCCACAGCTAAAGCTCAGCAAAATCACCATTAATATCAGCCTTCTGAATGTGGCATATGACAACAGAAATGGTACACATCAAAGTTTGAAAAATGATAATTCATTTGCGGTATCGCCTAACAGACATTTTTCTCATTTCCGTTCCTCAGAATGAGGATTCCGGTCAGTCGGATTGAAATCCGCTTTGTTTTGCTTGGCAGGATCTATGGCTTCAACCTGCTTGGGACTCAATTTGTTTGCCAAATATTGAATGTATGTATATGTTCTCTGTCAAAATTCACGACCTGTTGTATTCAATGTCACACACACACACATATTTGTGATGAGTAGGTCTTTTTTCAATGACATTGTTGTATGAACAGATATATCTCTAGTTCTCGTTCACATATAAAATGCTCTGATTGAGTTTATTTTCTGAATAGATTAACATTTTAATTTAAATAAAATAAAACTTCAAGTAACAGTTAAGTATTTTAGTTATTTTCTGTATTTATATATTATTTATGAGGGTCATAATAATTTCGCATGTTCTAGTATCACGCGATCATTTGTGGGAACTGTACTATTGTATTTTTAAATCCCATAAAAGGGTAGTTATTTTATTGGTGTTTTATTTGAGTCTTCTGGGTTATTTAATTATTTTAACACAAGAACTTAAATCCATGGCTAATTTAATTAATATTAGAAATTAATTACTCCACAAGCTGTTATTATTTTAATATAACTACTTTTCCATATTATGAAGTTCGGGGTATTACAAACAAATCTAATACCAATATATTATAATAATATATAATGATAGTGCTATCAGTGTGTAGTCATTATTTTGTGTTACTGAAAGACTCAGAAACTCCAAGTCAATGTCTTTTTGGTTCATTATTTAATTAGCATTGATTAAGACGGGAAGTAGTTAGCACCTCATGCTTGCGAGTATCAGATACGTTGTGTGAAACTTGTAATCATAAATTCTTTGGAAATTTCAAGCAGAATGAAGACAATGACCCTATTTTTCCTCTTGCTTGCCCCTATTTTCTTTCTCGTCTAATTAAGTGTTTTGCTAATTAGATGTTCTTGAGATGTATCTATAATTCTATATATTTATAAATGTTATTCGGACGACAATGTCATATTTTGTATTTAATCATTTGGTTAGGCTGAATATGTTCACTAATTTCTCAAGGTACATATTTTATAGCTAACAATCCGACTCTTCGAACAGCACTAGAGCAACTTCTTTTATGGCCTTCTTTTCGCTTCAATATTGGAGCATGGCCCGCAATTTTGGCTGGAAGTACATGATGATTTGGAATCCGTTTGGATGTATTTTTTTAAAAGAGAAATATTTATTTTGTGAAAAAAAACACACTTCAATGAATAAAAAAGTTGTATTTAGATGGATTTTTTTTTAAGAAAACAAAAGTCAGAAAAAAAGCTAAAAAGTGCTTCTTTTGTTTTAAAAAAAGCTACCTAAAATAGCTTCAAGTAAAAGTGCCTTTGAAACACTTTTATTACCACGTTCAAACACAAAATCATATAATTTTTTTAAACAAAACTCTACCAAACAAAATTATTATGGCTCAAGAAACACTTTTTTAACCCCATCCAAATGGGCCATTGATCATCTTTATTACACCACCATTTGATATCCTATCACCAAAAAAAAAAAACGCAAATTGGGGGGGGGGGGGAGTAGTTTGGGGGTGGGAAGAGAGAAAAAAACGAAAAAAACCAATAAGGTATAAGAACTTGTTCTAGATATACTGTTAGGGATTAGAAGCTCATATTTTCAGTAGTTTTTGTGGAAATTTTCAAGTTAAGCAACCGCTTCATATGGAAGCATACAGCTAATACTCTACTTTTATAAAAATATGGGTAAGTTTAAGAGCTTATTTGAATTTTTTATTAGACTAAAATATCCCTTTAATAATGTTAATGATGAGCGCAATAATGAAGTTTAACATTGTTGTTATCTTCCCTTAAAAAAAAAGACGTTTTTTTAGTAGAAATATCTAATACTCTTAAGACTCCAGCTTAGAATCTACAATTTGTCCAGCATTTACTTTAATGCTACATCTTCCATTGATATAGTGCCATGTGAAACTAACATCCATCAATCTATATTGTTGCTCTATATTATATTACTATTATATAACCTGTTTTGTATTATGTATTAGTTATACATTCCGTATTGTAGAATTAAATATTAAATCACATCATATTATTATATTATGAAAAATTGTATCATTTATCTTAGTTCCGTAAAACACTAAGGCTGCGTTTGGTTTATGTGATTAGGCCCAATTTGCAATTCTCATTGCAATTAATTTCATGTTTGGTTTCAATGATTGGAAAACCGGGTCTTGGGGCTAATTGAGGCGACCCGCAATTACGAGGCTATAATCTCACGATTATAATCGCAGAGCCCCCCCCTGCGATTAGGATCAACTCTTCTGCGATTCATAATCTGTGTATGGTCAAATTACTACATTGCCCCTCCCTAAATTGGACCTAAATATCCCACTTAACAGAAGTTTCGTCCACAATTCTGCGTGCGCCGACAATGATGGCGGTGAAATAGGAAATTTCTCTTCCTTGATCTATGACATCATCGTCCTATGTGATAATCTTCTGGTAAGTGCGGTTGGCCATAATTTAAACGTTGTAAGATTGCAGTGTTGAATTTTGGGTTTGAGAATTTTTGGTGAATTGAAGGTTGGAATGCTATTGAATGAGAGTTGCAATTTTGATTATTTATTCATATTCAAGTGTAAGATGTTGACTTCCCCCCAATAATGGAGGACGAAGAGGGGCTTGAGGTTTAAACAGTTGAGCAATCTTTGCCTGAAGAAGAGGCGTTGCTCAGTAGGAATGAATTAAGTAGTTTGAAAATTGAAAGTTATCGAGTGTATCCAAAAATGAAGAGAGGACCGTTGTGCTCTCTTAGCCCAACAACACTAATTCCATCTTGCACTTCCCATTAATTTTTTTCTCTCTCCATTTACAAATTACCTATTTGTGGATCTGAAACATAAGTCTAAATGCTTTAGGCTATTGATTTTATTTGCATTCCTATGCGGGCTTGAGCTTTCATTTGCGTTTCCTTGAATATGTTCTCAAAACCAATTAACAGTTTGTGTTTTGTGGTCAAGCCAATCGAATTCTTGAAGACTAGTAGTAATGATGATGATTAAGCAATGGGTGTCAGGCTGTTGTTCCTTGGGTTGCAACACAGCTTCCTTCACAGGCTGATAATTGTGAGATGATGTATGTTGAAAAGGTGGGGAAGCAACTATGCATGTTGAAGATAATAAAAAGAGTGTTAATGAAGCTGATTCGATGAGTTTAGGCTATGTATTAGTTTGCTAAATGGGATGTTAAGTAGTTGTGTTGGCGGGATGACAGATCAGATTAGTTAGTTTTACTTTGCAATAGCTAACGAATTTCATGTTTAAAAGAGGGGGCAGATGTGAGCAGCTTGGGGCCCCGATGTAAGGAATAAATTTTCAAAAAGGGAGGTTGGCGTAATTTTCATTTGTCTAGTGAGGGGTAGGTGTAATTTAATAGCAACACAAGGGGGCGGGCATAAGTTGCCAATTTCTATGTCATTTGGGGTATTAATGTAAATTGCTACCTAATCGACAGATTAAATCACATAATTTATGGTACCAAACATATAAACATGATTACGAATAATCTCATCCCAAGATATCATCATACATACCAAACGCGAGAATATATCTGGGATAGTTGCGCATAATCTTCAATCTCATGACAAGATGCAACTAGTTAATTAGAGAAACCAAACACAGCCTTAAATATATCTATATAATTAATGCTGAGGTGGCGCAATTGATGCTATAACTTTTCAAGCATAAAATTGAAATAGTTTTTTATATTATATTATTTATTTTACTTTTTTTTTTTTTTGATGAAAGTTTGTTTTACTGTCATCTAGTTTATATTTAAGTTCAACGAAGTTGATTCAATTAATTATAAGGAACATATGGAGTGATAAAGTATTGGGAAAGAGAGGCAGAAATAATATGGCTTGATAAAAATATTTAAGAGAGAGAGAGAGAGAGAGAAGGAAAAAGGAGAGGATAGAGAAAAGATATAGATAGAAAAAAAAACCATTAATTTGTTTAATATTTTACATTTTACTTACAATTAGTTAGAATTAGTTAGGATGTGATCAAGATCTTAATTATTTGATACCTGTACAACTTAGATATTTTTCATTTTTTGTAGTTCTTGTCTGATGTTAATATATAATCGGCATCTCCTCATTTTCATTTTTGGAATGAATAATTAGTTTCTTCAATTCACTTCAGAAATTCTCACTATTGTTCACTTTACTCCATCACTCTGATATGGAGTGATAGGGTGCAACTGGATTTTTTAAAAACAAATATTATTCAGATGGGACCCCTGAATGGCACAAAGCTAGGTTAGTTGCCAAATGTTTCACACACCAAGAGGGTATAGATTTCACTGACCTTTCTCTCCCTAGCCAAACTTGTCACTGTCAAAGTCTTAGTAGCCTTAGTTGCCTCATATAATTGGCACCTTAGTCAATAACAATTATGCCTTCTAAACGGGGATGAAGAAGTCTACATGGATCTTCTGTTGGGATATCATTCTCGGGGGGAGTCATGGTCTACACTAAACTAATTTGTAGGTTGCACAAGTCTTTTTATGGTTTTAAGCAAGCGTCTAGACAATGGTTCTCCAAATTTTCCCACACCTTAATTCATTCCAAGTCTGATTATAGTCTTTTCACCACTGGTCATGGTTAGTCCTTCATTTCTCTTTTGGTCTACTTTGACGACATTAGATTCACTGGTCTTTCACTTTCTCTCATTAACAGTTTGAAATCTTTTTTACACAATCAATTCAAGTTAAAAGACTTAGGCTCACTTAAGTACTTTCTAGGTCTAGAAATTGCATGGTCTTCAAAAGGTCTTGTCTTGTCACAGCGTCGTTACACTCTTCAATTACTTGAGGATACATGTTTTCTTGGATCTAAACCTATCCAGGTTCCTATGGACCCCAAAGTCAACGTAGCACCACAACGGGTGATTTTCTTTAAGATGCTTCTATGTATCGAAGATTAATTGGGGAGCTTTTATATCTTACATTGTCCAAATCGGATATTACCTACTTAGTCCACAAGCATTGTCAATTCATCTCTCAGCCTCGTACTACACACTTGCAGGTAGCACATCATCTTCTTCGTTACTTGAACGGTCATCCTAGCCGAGGTCTTCTTTTTTTCTTTTGACCCCATCCTTTCAGCTCAAGGCTTTCTTTGATGCTGATTGGGGTTCTTGCTTGGACACTTGGCGCTCAACAACAAGTTTTTACATATTTCTTGGTGATTCCTTAATTTCTTGGAAAGCCAAAAAGC
This sequence comes from Petrea volubilis, assembly GCA_026212405.1. NCBI lineage: Eukaryota > Viridiplantae > Streptophyta > Magnoliopsida > Lamiales > Verbenaceae > Petrea > Petrea volubilis. The sequence goes on along the minus strand of CM047874.1, from coordinate 26,863,714 downwards.
AAAATATTGTCTCTTATTCATTCGTCGAAGCTAAATATTGCGCCATGATAGCTACCACTAGTGAATTGGTCTAGCTCACTCATCTCCTTTAGGAGTGGCATATTACTTTGCAAGGTCCTACTCTTTTATTTTGCGACAATGAAGCGGCAATACATATTGCCAACAATCCTACATTTCATGAACGGACTAAGCACAAAGAGTTGGATCGCCATTTTGTCCGTGACAAGCTTGCTGATAGTTTTCTTAAGCTCATGCCGATATGGACTTCTCACTAACTTGAGGACCTCTTCATCAAGCATCTGCCTACTTCTAAGGGTGGTAGTTTCTGACATAATACAATAACATGACATGACAATGCCTAACACGATATTATTGGGTTTGGGTTTGGGTTTGGGGTTATTGGGTTAGGTTGATAATAGGTTGGCATGATAAGAAACATGAAAACTTTGGGTGGGTTTGGATTGGATTGTGGGTTACATGATGAACACGATAATTTTATTGGACAACCTATAAATATGACCCAACACGAAGCCACATTAGAAAAAAAGAAAAAAAAAAATTCAAATGTGGAGGGGGTGATTTAAAATTCAAATTTTAATCTTTCTATTTTTTTAAATTTTAATTATACTCATTACTAAAAGTAAAAAAAAGAAAAATCGCTTTTGCTAGCTAGGGGTTTTTTCATTCACTTCCCACATGTCGTAATTCCTCTCTTTCTCTCTCGCGTTGCTCTCTCTGTCTCTCTCTCTCTCTCTCTCCTCAGTTGCAAGTCTCTATTCTCAATCGCCAACTCGTCAGAGCAAGGAGTATTTCCTCCCCCTTTCTCTCTCAGCTCCTTCTCTTTCACACTTTCTTCTCAGTCGCCGACACATCGGAGCAAGGAGAAAAACATCATCACGTCTCGCTTCTTAAGTTATTTTTCCATTTTGATTTCGTCGATTGTAGCTAGAATCGAAACTTGGACAAACTTTTTAACTTTATTTGAAGTCAATTTGATATATCATATTTTGACCTTCTATTTAGGTTTTTGCAAAATGTAAGGCGAATAAGGCTAGAAGGCGTTTAGAGAAAAATAAATACTCCATCCTGGAGGTCCAATCCAAGAAGGGAAACGACCTAAACCAGAGTCCTTCTTAGAGCCTTATCTGGAAGGGTGGCGTCCATCTTAAAGGCCCAGCCCAGGAAGGATTGATGTTCACTCTAAAAGCCCAATCCATCAAGGACAATCCGGACCAATGTCCTTCCTGAAGCCTATGTCAGGAAGGAATGATGTCCATTCTAAAAACCCAATCCAGCAAGGACGGCCCCGACCAATGTCCTTCCTGAAGCCCATGTCAGGGGGGGGTGGATTTGCTTCCTAATCCCAGGCCCAAACCCATGGATTACTAATCCAAGGGGGATAATCATGGAATAAGTCAAACATGCACGTGGTAAATACGGGGGTTTAATTTCCAACCCCTAACAACCTTATCCCCCCAAAATCTCAACAACAAGCCCCCCATCAGCTCGTGTTTCAGGGGGGTCTCCAGCCAGGTAGGTGCACTCTTACCTCTATATAAAGCCTAGTGCCTCATAATGGGAAGGACATGATTCTCTGATATTATATAGCACTTTTTAAGACTTGATAACTCTCTTTCTACGATTTTTCTACAATTCACTCATTATTTCATCATTTTTATCATTGCTTTATTATTATCGAACACAATACTGACTTAATTCAGTGGAGTGCTAACCTCTGTTTTGCAGGTTTTCTCCTCTTGAGTCGGTCTTTATCTCACGAAAAATGAAGACTCATTTTCTCACATTATAAATTTCAGGTTCTCGGAAAAACCTTAAGCATCACAATTGTTCATATGGCTTTTTTGCTAGTGTTTTGTTGGCTATGACTGTTGTATTTGACCTAAGGTATAAATTTCAGTTTGTTGAATTTTGCTACAATAAATTTAATAGTATGGAATTTGAAGAGTGTGTAGATGTTAAGGCAAAATTGTTCTTTGTATTTAATGAGTATGTGAGAAATGCAGTTAGGTCAACTTGTAGGGCATCAACTTCTAGTTCTTAGAGTGTAACAGAAGACAATACATTTGGTTTTCAAACTAGTCAACGAATGAATCTATTAAATGTATTATTGATAATTACATTCCATTATTCATTACAAATTCCTCATATTTAAGTATACTAACCTATTTTAATTTTACTTTTAGGAGTTTAACTCATTTGTGAGTTTAGAATTTGCAACTCATTCTCAAAAAAGTCAACTTGAGCTGTATTTAGACGAACCAAGGATTGATATAAATGCAAAGTTTGAATTACTTAGCTTTTGGAAGGCACATTCATTTAGATGTCCTAAACTTGCACAGATAACAAGGGATATCTTGACTGTGCCCATTTCTGCTATTGCATTTGAATCAACTTTTAGCCTTGGTGGAAGGATTTTTGATCAATTTTGCAGTGCCTTAGAGCCAGGTATTGTTGAAGCATTAGTTTTTTGTTGAGATTGGCTTTTTGGAAAGAAAAGTAAGTTCATTTTAGTTAGTTATTTTAATATGTTAAAATGATATGAATGAGAACTAATTTGTGTGTGTGTGTGTGCATATATTTTGTTAACTTGTCATTGTATATGAAGAAGTAAATTTGGTGAACTAACTAAAAATGTTATGAGTTTAATGTGGAACAAAACTGATGCCAAGTCAAGCACTGCAGTTAGTAGTTCCAACATCGTTGATGTTGATTTGGAGAGTAACAAAGTTTGGTAAGTTTTTCATTTTATTAAGCTTTTGTCGAATTTTGGCATATTATGTAGTTTAATCAACTTAGTAAGTGTTTGGTTTCCCGACTTCATAATTGTATCTTGTCATGCGATTATAGATTACATGTAACTATCCTAGATTTATTGTACTGCTTGGTAAGTGAGATATGCCAAGATGATGAGATCCATTGTAGTTGTGCTTTCTTGTTTGGTTTTATAGATTATGCAGTTTTATCTATGAATAAGGTAGAAATTTACAAGAATATCCCCAACTCACCTCCATGAGGGGCACCCATACAACAAGCACAAATTCCCTTTCTCATCATGACCTCTACTCTAAAAATTATAGTAACATCCCTTCCCAAAAAATGTAGTCTTACTACAGCCTCCCTCAAAATCTTCCTCTTGAACTACTGTGAAATTACATTCACCTCCCTCATTTGAACACACAATTCGGAACTTGTTTCAAGTCTAGTGCAACCAAGCCATGAAGAATTCCATGATTATTTGTTAGGTAAAAAATGTATGTGTTGCAATCCTTTGTAGTAAGATGCTCTTGATTTTTTTTCTTTTCTGTTAAAGTTGGCTCGTGTCTGCTGGAGGATTAAAGTGGAGATCTAACCCTAGGGGAAAATTATTAAAGAACATAAACAATTTAAACAACATACAATTATAAATAAGGAGTGCCACTCTCTTACAATGAAAATTGTCTAAGGCACCATCAAAAATAAAAGAGCGAATTACATCTACCTTCCTTGTGGTTTGGTGAAATTACAATTTAACCCACGTTTTTTTTTGTAAATTACAATAAACATCTTGTGGTATATTCTGTCTAACAATTTACCCCAACCGTTTAAGACCGTCAGGGTTTCATTAGTTTTTGTATGTAAAGTTCTAATAGTATCATCGAGGGGTTTTTTTTGATAATATATATACAATATTTGGGGTTGTATGTTATGTATTACATCTTTGTGGGGCTAAAAGTAATAATATTGAAAAAATTGCTCCTTTTTTAAGAGTTGAAAATGACAGGTAGGTGGGAGAAGAGAGAGATCTAGATACATACATATGCAAGTTGAGAAATCATACACTTTCAATTCATAATAACTTGCTCATTTCTTCTCCACATCGCGCAAGTTGTATGTTAAAATCGATCACTGCAACAAGAGGAACATGTTGGCCATCGTAGTTTCGGGTTTTTCTGGACAGTGGAGGAGCGGCATTGGTGGCGGCAACAAGGTAGTGGCAGGTGTCCTTTTTCTAACAAGTTTTCTTATGAACTTGAAGCGGGTTTTAAACTTTTCGAAATGAAAAACATATTAGTGAGGTCAATTTTGGGCTAGAGTCGATGGAGGCGGTGGAATTGAGGCAAAGAGTTGGTTTTATATATTTTTCATCCATCAGTTGTAATTATTACATACCACAAGGGGGTTTATTGTAATTTACAAAAAATGGTGGGTTAAATTATAATTTCACCAAACTTCAAGCGAGGTAGATGTAATTCACCTAAAATAAAAACATAATTTCTAAAGGTATACTTAATATTGCCATGCCAAGAAACTCGAATCCCTTGCCATTCCCATACTTACATGTGTGCTCCATTCTTAACTTGGCCAAAAGATAAATAAAATAACTTGTGAGCCATTCCCATGCGTACATGCGTGCTTCATTCTCATGGGAATCCAGATTATGGAAAACCCCAAACGCAGTGGAAAACTGAAGGTTTTCGCTGAAGTTCTTAAGGTGTGGAAGGTGTAGAGACACCGTGTTCTTTTGCATAGACACAACAAATGCTTGATATTATTGAGAAGTTTCTAAATACGTGTGGCTATGGACTAACTCTTGTCAACCAAATAGTGGCTCTAGTAGATGAGTCTAACAATTCAAATAATGTATACATTTTTATTTTGATGAACAAGGTTGGCGGCCTTGGAACAAATCTAACTGGTGCTAACAGAGTGATCATTTTTTACCCTGACTAGAATGCCTGAACTGATATGCAGGCCTGCATATAAATTTGAATTTTTTACCAATAGCAGATTCATATTTTAATCCTTCTTCTTCTTCATCGGTGGTTTCGTGCCGTTCTTCAAAGCCATTTTCTTCTCGGAGTTGCTGTGACAGTGGAGGAACGACTGTGAAAAGAACGATTGTGAAAACCTAAATGAATTATGGTTATCCAAGGCAAAAAGAGGGACAAAATGGTAAATTCAAGAGTCAACAAAATCGTGCTTGGCCTCAACTCAATCGTAGGCCCTGCGATTCATATTGCGAGATTCATGGGTCCAATCGCGGGTTAGGAGAGATTACCCACGAATCTAATACACTTAATCAAAGAAACCAAACATCTGATTACACACGATAAGACCCTCATATCTAGCCTAATATTAGCAACCAAATGCTTATTTATTTAATATCTTTACAGATGCTAAACAAAAGGAAAAATAGAGTCTGGAGAATGCTGTGAATTTGAAAACGTTGAGCTGAAGAAGAATGCTCTTTTGATTTGTTAGTATTGTAATTTTAATATCTCTCTTATGTTAATTTGACAAATTTAGATTGTAGTAATTTTATTGTGATCCATGAATGATTGCGGTTTTCGGATATTTTTAAATTGATGTGGTTTGATATTTTGGACTGATGGATATTTGTGATGTTATTTTAGGTGTTTTTTTGATATAAATTTTGAACAATTTTGGTTATTTTATTTTAGTAGAAAAATATTTTTTTATTGAGTTAATAAGCAAAGAAATATAGGGTGATAATTTATGACAAAACACAACAACACGATAACATGACTCAATAATTTTGGGTTGTGTTTGGGGTGATGCTTATTGGGTTTGATGTTTTTAGGGTTGGATTTGGGTCGATCAATTTTCAACACAAACACGAACTAACCCAACACATACCCACCTAACACGACTCTATTGCCACCTCTACCTGCTTATGTTTTGTTTCCTTTACTCTCCACGACGGTTGTTCATGTTCACTTTACACAGTCCATCTTGAGGGGGAGTTTTACATTTTACTTACGGACAAAATGCATCCAACATTCTTCTGTTATAGCTAACTAGCAATAAAAACCTTGGAAAAAAATAACAAAAAAACTCATGTTTTCAAAATGTTAACTCATTGCCCTTTGGGGCTGACTTTTAGGGAGGCAAAGATAAAAAGACAATTTTATCCTCTTTTTATATTTTGATATATTAACTTAAAATTTGTAAATATATATATACACATCAAACAATATATATATACAAATCTGTTGCTAGTTGCCACCGTCTGCTTTGCATCCTCAGTTGTTGCCGCCCACCCTTTTAGAGAGAGAGAGAGAGAGAGAGTCTCCTTCCTTTTTCATTCCCTAGTCATCGTCGCCGCTAGGGATGGCAACGGTACGGGTATAGGGGTGGGTTTGGCCAAACCAAGGACTTGTCCCGCCTGGGATTTTTTGGACCCAGGCTCGGATCAGCCCTGGCCCACCTGGTTCGGGTTGGACCCGATAGACCCTATTTATATTTTTAAAATAATTTTAAAAATATTTTTTAAGAAAATTAATATTATTAAAACTTTATAACATGAAGAAAAATAATAGTACTACCAAAGCCCTAATTATTTACAAATTTTTATGAACATATTTTAATTTTTAAAAAATTAATCATCATTATCACATATTTTTTTGCACATATTTTAAAATCATAACTTAATTATTAATTTTATATAATTATTTTTATATACAAGAGTAGCATATTTATTTTTTAAGTAACTATTTATACAATATATATTTTTATATATGAAATATAGATGCATATTATATAAATTTGCATAACATAATAAATAAAAAATATATAGAAATTACTAATGGGGCGAGTCCGTATTTTAAAATGAAGACCCTGGACCCGCCCTGGACCCAATTAGGAGTCTTAAAATTTGCCCCATTAGGGGCGGATCTGGATTTGGGTCTAACCTAAATCCATTGCCATCCCTAGTTGCCGCTTCCCCTCCCCTCTTCTTCTTTATCCCCACAACCGTCATCACCCCCTGTTCTCCCCAGCTTACCCTCTCTTTCCCCTTTTGTTGGCTGGCACCCCTCCCCCTCTCCCTTTCCGCTCCCTCCTCTTTCTTCTTCTTCTTCTTGTTCTCTCTCTCTCTCTCTCTAGATCTCTCTCTCTCTCTCTCGCTCTCGATCTCTCTATCTCTCGATCTCTCTCACTTGATCGGCAGATGGGGCGGTGTGGTAGTGGAGGGGTGGCACAGGGAGGAGGGGGGATGGGTTTGGGAGGAAGAAGATGATTAGAGGTTAGGTTATTTTTTAATTAATTGTTTTAATAAAAAAATAAACAATAAATAAAATTGATTTACAAGGGTAAAAAAGTCATTTTGGTAGTTAAAATATATTGATTTTTGCATTCAATGCATGTGTAGTACACGAAGGTTTTTTATGCTACTTTTCAAAGACATGAGGTTTTCTTTTATGTTAATTTTTGTTTCACAAGGTTTTGTTTTTTGTTTTTTTTTTTTTGGGCTAGTTAGGCATAACACATGGTATACATTGAATTTTACTCTTTTACTTACAATTAGTTAGAATTAGTTAGGACGTGATTAGATTCTTAATTATTTGACAATTATACAACTTAGATATTTTTCATTTTTTGTAGCTCTTTTCTAATGTAAATATATATATATATATATATATATATATATATTTATACTCAGCATCTCGTCATTTTTATTTTTGGAATGAATAATTAGTTTCTCCAATTCACTTCAAAAATTCTCTCCATTTTTCTCTTTACTCCATCACTCTGATATAATAAGACCAATTTGGTCCACGCATTAAAAACATATGAAGATGTAATTAATTCAGTATAATTCCACTTTGTACATACTATGGTATTTGGATGGGACACCTGTATGAAATAAAAATGAGATATAATTTAATAAAATTTTTGAATTTGAAAAGGCAATTTTAATTAAATTTTATGTATACATATATATCTATATATATATATATATATTTAACTGTTGCTATTATTTATACTATTTTTTTTACTATTTTTAATATATTGATTAAATTTATGATAAGTAAAATAAGACTAAATTTTATGATTATACAAAATAAAAGTAAAAGAAAATTTTAGAACAAAGAATGTGAAAGATGAGAGATGCATGAATAGAAAAGAAAAATTAACGAAGAACGTTGGAGAGAGGAGAAAAAAAATTAATTAAAGATTTTATATTTATAATTATTTTATTGAGGATATTTTAAGAAGACCACAATTAATAAATTGAAGAAAAAGTCAAAAAGTATTTCATTTAATATAATAAATGTCTATATATCCGTCTAAGCCTCGCATTCAAACTAGACTCATACTTAGATATGGTTGTCAATGGGTCGGACTTGGAGAGAATTCGAAAAATCCATTCCATTGACAGCCCTAGAGATGGCAATAAATCTTTGTCTAATTACAACAAACACTAAATCCGTCTAATTGGATCCAAATTTTGAGACTGAACTTTAAAATCAGAATGAGTTTTAAATTTTCCCTTGCTTATTCCAACTTATATCTCATCACTTCTTAGTTTGATGATAGGTATTCAATTTATATTTACTATAAAAATACAAATTTATCTTATAAACTCATATCCATTTATAAAATGTATATAAAGACTAACTAAAGTGCAATATATAATAAAAATGAAACGGAAAATTCGAACAAACTTAGCTAGAATCAACGATAACTATTCTCATCATCAGTGTAAGTACATGCATGTAGAATTATTTAATATAAATATAAAGTGAAAGATATAAAAAATTCGACCATACTAGCTCAAACCCATTATAATTTTTCTCATCACTATGGTGAATACATACATGTAGAACTAACTCTCTCTTTCTCTCTCTCTCTCTCTCTCTCTCTCTCTCTCTCTATATATATATATATATATATATATATATATAGATATTTACTGTAGTTAATTAATTTATTTTCTCATCAAAAAACCTTGAAAGACGGGTCAATGCCAGCTAATTTCTCCTCCATAATATTGGCCAGTCTCTCCACTATCAAAGGAGTGAGATGTTCACCCAATCTCCCACTAGATATAGATATAGGTTGAATCTCCATGATCACATTTAAGTTATGAGACTTGGCTTCGCATATAGATAGAAGTCTTGAAACAAATCTCTAAGGCGTGATCAAAATTACTTCAAGTCATTGAGTCTAACTGAGACAAGCATATCGACTTGACTTATTAAAAGATTTGCATTTATAACATATCTCAAATAAGAGGATGTCTTGTTTCATGGATATTGAGTGTAGTGGCACTTGTATGCATAAATGGGTATTCATTAGGGAATGAGTTTACTGAGGATCCCACTTAAAAACTTCTAAATGAGAATAAAAGAATTAGGAATGTTTTCAAACTTATGACTTGCTTTAACTAGTATTTAAACTTGAAATTTCATAGTAGTCTTGTATATGAGCATTTATACTTTGATATAAGTGTCAACTCCATGACAAGTTTTAGTACTCCTATGTTAGGTATAGGTCTCTCATATATAGAGACTAGTGAAATCAATAAAGGATTCATTGCTAGCCTAGTTGAACGAATGAGTTTTTCATATATTCCATTGTAATTAGTCCACTTAAATTGTTGTGCAAGGTGAAGGATGTTGATTAGAAAATGAGTTTTCTAAGTCAATTATCAAATGAACTACTTGCAAAGAATTATAAGAATTGAGGTTAGAAGGATTTTCCAAATCCCATATCCTGAACCTCAATCGAAAAACTAAACAACGAATAGACCTTTTCACAATAAATCATAAGTAGAAAGGTTCGCGCTAATACTTCATCTATTGGCTAGGTATTCGTGGGCTAGGTGTTTATGGATTGAGACCATAAATTATAAAGGGTTCTAATAAAATGATGATTAATTAAAGGAATTTAATTAATCATAGATAATGTTATTATCTAAAATAATGCTTTTGAATGCAAGCCCATCGCTAATCGATTAGTGAACCTAATGGATCGCACACAATAGTTGACCAAGCACCTAAGTATATGAATTAATTAATTGTGATTAATCAAATTGAATTGATTAATGAGATCAATTGAATTGAGGGCTAATTCAATTGATTTGTGCATAGAAATCAATTTGGGGAAATTGATTTAGGAATTAATTGATTAAGAATCAATTGATGAAATTAAATTGAAATTGGATTTCAAATTAATTTATTAATTAAAATAAGACTAAATTGAAATTGAATTTTAATTAAGAACTAAATTGAAATAATCAAATTGAAATATGATTTTAATTTGAGGATTGAATTGAAATTAGAATTAAATTAATTATTGAATTAATTTAAATTTAATGTCTCAATTTAATTCTAAAATTTTAATTTAATTATAAAATTATGAGATAAATCTTATAGTTAAAAGATGAGTTCTTAGAATGAGAGATACTAAGAAAATAGAAGTATTAAAGGATGGAGAAAGAAAATTTTGAGTCCAAATTAGACTCAAAAGAATGGCCTAGGTGCCGGCTACTATTGGCTATAAAAGCCAAGGTGACCCCACGTTGAAAACATGAAGAAGGAAAAAGTCTTCGTTGTCTTGTTATTCTTTCTCACCTTCAGCCAATCGCCATCTATTTTCTTGGTTAAGTTAATAATTTTAGTTTATTGTTTAATTGATAGATTAAAGTTAGTTTATTAAAATATCCACCCTCTTCATAGCTCTATATACTAAAGAGTTAGTATAGAGATTTATATACTTTGCGGTTAAATTTAGATTTTGTATAGAATTTAACCACGTTGTGCGGTTAACGTGTGGATACGGTTGGAAAGAAGATAATTGGATTCCTACAAAAGCGCAAACCGTTCGTGACAATCCGAGAGCATGAATCGCGTTTTTAAGTACGCCCTTTTTCCTACGACAACAAGAGTGCTAGAGGTAATTAGATTACTCAACTTATTTGAACGATTTGGTTATTTAATTTGCATAATAGATTCGCGTCACGATAGTCACGGGACGATAGAATTTACGTATAATATGTTATATGTTTTAAATAAATTTTTTAATATTCCGCTACGACTACGTCCCGGGACCTATGTGAAACTAACAATAAATCTATTGGTAACCCGTTTAATTAATTTATCGAAATTATTCTAACACCAATTGCTACTAACACAATTTTCAACACCTTAATTATTCTATATATCTAGATTAATTATCATATTAAGTTGTTTATAATTCTACTCGATGGGTTATCAACATTATTATATTCCTTGTTATCCATTTCGCAAAGGACATTTTTATCATAGGCTTATTCTATTAATTAATAACATAAAAAAAACATGGATCAAACTAGCAAATATTGTAAAAGAATCTTATTACTTCTACCGACAATGTAAATATATTTAACTAAATTGAATGTGCTTTGAAATCTCATTTTCAGTCCCATAGTTCATCCCTTATTCATTTTTAGTTATTTTTCATTTTAGTCCCATGAATTACAAATCCTCAAGCACAGTTTTGTTCTTTCATTCTTTTTCAAATTTAGTTTTTCTTCACCTTTATATTGGCATTTTAACAATAAAACCAAAAGCCACACAAATAACTGGTGAGACAATTTTTCCCTCGCACCTTTTTATTTAATAGGAAGTTGTGTGATTCATGCATCTTGCCATTCAAATGTCAATTAAAAGGTAAAAAATTATTAAATTTTACAAAAACAAAAAATATATATAGGACTAAATTGGAAAATTTTATAAACAATAAAACCAAATATGAATAAATACGAAGTTGTGGGATTAAACATGAGATTTTCCCGTAATCTTATCAACCTTCCAAATGTGATAACTTTGTTAAAACTTATCCCTTTCTCAGAAAACTAGGTAGATTAGCATTATTGATTGATTACAAAACAAAGCATTATTGATTTAGTGAAAAGTCGCCAACGAGTTTCTAAAAAAAAAAAAAGAAAATGAAAAACTCACGATATTCGTATGTGTGTGTATACCTATACTATTACACTACTAGAAAAAACGGATTTAGCCACGGATTTTGGCAAAAAATTCGTGGCCCAGAAAATTAGCCACGAATTTTATCCGTGGCTAAAAGTGGCGTGCCTAATTTTAGCCACGGCCTCAGCCACGACCTGGCTGTGGCTTAGCCACCAATTTCTAGCTATGGACATTAGCCACGGTCAGGCCGTGGTCAATTTGGCCATAAAATTTTGGAAAATGTAAGACCGTGGCTAATCGGTGGTCATTAGCCACGGCCAGGTCGTGACTAATCTGAAAAAAATAATAATAAAATAATAAAAACTAATTGACCCCACCCCCACCCAACCCAGGTACCCCCTACCTACTCCGAACTAAGCCCATCCCCCAAAGAGCCATATTGATAATTATAACATTTTTGCACTCCATGGGGTTTGAACCATGGACCTCATGGTTGCAATTTTGGCATTGAACCACTAAGCCACTTGACATCTTACATTGTGAAATGATTTTTCTTATATTTAACATATATCTATGTTATATTTTAAATGTAAATTATCTAAATAAATTATCTATTTTTATAATTTATTAGTTTTACTAATTTTTGATTTATTAACCAATTTTTATTTTTTATTTCAAATATTTAGGTAAAATATTTATTTCAACAATTTCAAATGCTAATTTTATTTTCCTATTGAGTAAAATGAATAATAATCCTAAATCAATTTAAATAAACAAATCAAATATTTGAATTTATTTTGTTGAATTAGTTATTTAAATTAATTTTTGACAAGTTATATCAAATGATTTTTGATCACTAATTAAATCAGACTCGCTTTATTTTTTTTGTTCATAAATGTATTTAAGTATAGCTCTATCTTTATATTGTGAGATAACCTTCACAATTTAATGAAATTATTTATGTTGACAAGCAGTATTCCAAATAAGTGTTTCATTTTTATATTTCTACTTTATTGCATGAATATACATCAATTTTAAATATTTTAAATTAAGTATATAATTAAGAAAATAATTTGAAACACATAGTTCTATAGCATAGATACAAATTATGAAAAGTATTCCTTTCTTTTTTTTATTAAAGAAAATAAATTAATAGCAAAAACAAAAATTATCAGAAAAATTTATTAAGATAATTTATATTAAGAATTTCACATAATTTCAATTAGTTAAGTACAACAAAAACTAATTCTTCAACAAAAAATTAATTAAAGTGGTGCAATGGTTTGATACTTTAATTTCAATCAAGAGGTTAAGAGTTCGAACCACATTAGATTCAGAAAAATAAATTTTTTTTATTCTATGGCTAAACCAAGCCACGGTCTAACCGTGGCTAATAGCGACGGCCAGACCATGGCTAAACCAGTCTGATTTTATTAGCCTAGTTATTTTATATCTAAATATTGTAAATTATCAACACAAATTATATGTTGTTGATTTATTAATAAAATTATAATATAAGTGATGACAATGATCAATTATAAACTTTCAAAACCAGATAATTAACTCTTATATATAAACAATTGACAATAAACGTTGAAATTGATTGATTAGGAGTATACTTATATACTTATATATGTAGTATAATCCAACATATATATTGTGATATTATAATAAAATGGTAAATTAAATCTAAAGAAAAAATTATGAAAGTTAAGTTGTATATTAACTCAATAGAACATTATAATATCATCAAATAATTGAAACGATCATTCGTCGTTGGAATTGATATTGAAATAAACATTGAAATATATCAATCATCTATATAAAATAAATATATATCAGTTATTATATATCTAAGATATGTTATATATGTACATATATATCTGATATATATACATTTAATTATATATAACTACACATATATATATAAGTATATCTAATCTTATATGTATGTAATATATCGAATCATTTATTATATATATCAATATATATAATATACATATATTAGTTAAGTATAGCAAAAATTAATTATTAAATACAAAGTTAAAGTGGTGTAGTGATTTAATGCTTTAACTTCAACTAAACAGTTAAGAGTTCAAACCATACTTAGTACCAAAAAAAAAAAAAAAAAACTTGGCCACGGATTTTTAGCCACGGGCTGGCCGTGGCTAATCCATGGCTGTTAGCCATGGCCAGAACATGGTTGATTTAGCTACGCCCAGGCCGTGGTTAATTCGTGGCTAAAAATTGGCGGCAAATTTCACACCAAGTTTAGCCACCAAAAATATCCACGGCTAATCCGTGGCTAAGGTTTTTTCATATTTTTTTTTAATCCGTGGCTAATCCGTGTCTAATAGCCACAGATTAGACACGGATTTTTTTCGTGGCTAAAATCCGTGGCTATTAGCTATTTTTCTAATAGTTATAAAAAGAAAGTAATTTTTGTCTCACAAATGACGGTTATTTATATGATTTTACAAAATTTGTCTTTCAATTTTATGTGAAATAAATAGAGATATATATAAAACTTTGGCTAAAATTAAAAATTCACATGAAATTGATTCAATTCAGATACCAAATTTTGATGTGTCAATTTTGCCATTTTAATTAGTAAAGTCATGCAATAAATAAGCAAATAAAAAGGTCAATAGTATAATATTACATCCAATTTAAAAAACCCATGTTCTCAACTCACTAACCACTTTCTCTAATTACACTTACTTGATTTTTTTTTCTTTTTGTGTTTATTCTTTATCATGTAATTTTATTTCATATAATTATTTTATTTTTAAATTATTACAATTTAATAAATTATTTTAAGTAATTCTTAAAAAAGTATTCTTATAAAAGAAATTTAATAATATATTTTGAAGGATGTTTGACCTAAATTCTCCAATTTGACCAAAATTATGAAGTCTCATAATTTTGAATTTTTTAATTGTTCGAGATGACAGACATTGTTCTACCCAAGTTGTTGCTTTTTGTGTCACTTTGTCAAAGCAAAGTACATGACGATATGATATTTTATTGAAGAAAATTTATCAAGAAAAAATAAAGTTCGTCAAGTACATCGACGTAAATGTAACAAAAGAGATGGTTGGCTTTGGCTTTGGATAGTCTCTTAGAGACTGTTGGTTGCTGCGAGATATTCTATGGCTTGTATCTATTGAGGGATGCATACTATAACTCCTCCAAAATCGGCATCCTACTTGTTAACCTTACTCTTTCAATTAACTTCATCAAATTATGGAATAATTATAGATACTTTTGATGGGATTAGATACGAAACGATTTTTAGATATATTGTTAGATGGATATTACTATTGAAAGTTACCAAACTTTTGTACATCCAAGATGTTGGTAAGATTTTGAAGATTTTCAAAGACCTTCGTCGACTAAGCTTTGGGCGTTTTGCACTTTAATTTTTAACCTTTTCGTTGAAAAAAAAAATAAATTAATTGCATTTTGACCCCATTGTGACTCTAGAAATCCAACATTTTTCCGACATTTTCAAATCCAACATTTTTCCAACGTTTTCAAATCCAACATTTTTCCGACATTTTCAAATCCAACATTTTTCCAACGTTTTCAAATTAAACAACTATATTTGAAGGATGTTTGACCCAAATTCTCTAATTTTGACCAAAATTATGATGTCTCATAATTTTGAATTTTTTAATTGATAAAATAGTTGTTTAAATAATTGTTGAATTTTTTAATTATGATTTTTTTTTTATTTCCTAAACCATTTAAAATTTAATTAATATCAACTATCAATCGATCCGGTGAGAGGGGGTGTTAGATCCCTTACATGATGTCTAGGATTCAAATCCTAAAATCGTGAATGGAGCAATTTGGTTGATTCATTAATTACCTCATTGATTTATTAAATCGTTGATAAAAGTACCATTAATCATTCTCATGATTTGTCTTAGTTTACTATCCTTGATTTATTAAATCATTTAACAAAAAATCATTAATTATGCTCATGAGTTTTCTTAGTTTACTAAATCATTGGAAATCTTATCAACTTAATCACTATATTTTAATATGCACTTCCTTATTTAATGCTTTCTTTGGTTTTTTTTTTCTTTAATCTACATTTGTTTTCTTCCTCTCTCATAGCAGCTCTTTGGCTATGTATTCCTCCCACTGGAGTTTGCGTTCTATGTCATTAATTTGAAATATCTACTATTTTCATGTAGGTTCATAGCGTTTTTTTTTTTGTACCTTTTCAGTTTTTTTATACGGTTAATTTATATTTTTATGTTTTTATAAATAAAACTAGCCCAATCTAGCAAATGAAAATTTAACTAAATTTAATATTTATTTTCAAAATAATTTTTAAAAGTAAACAACCATGAAATAGCCCTCTTTATATTTCATTAAACCCTAATTTACACACCACACCCACTTACCATTACCATGGCGTCGGAGGAAAATCAATCACCGCCGTCGGGGGACAATCAGTCGCTGCCAAAGCCAGCGAAGGATTTGGAGGGGACGCAAGCCGCAGCAAGAACGGTGGCGGATTTGGGCACCATGAGGGGTGTGAGGCCCCCAGCCAACGTCGGAATTTGTCTATCAGCTGCGCAACGTCAAGTTGGAACCGCACCGAGGGGGTTGTCGGATCTTCTTGAACGTGGCCACGTTGGTAAGGATTTGCTTTTATTAATTGAGTAGGTAATCCGTTGGCGAATTAGAGTCAAAGTTTCCATTGGTTATCTCTAAGTAATCCGTTGGCGAATTAGGGTTGAAGTTTCCATTGGTTTTCCGTAGGTAATCCGTTGGCGAATCAGGGTCGAATTTTTCGTTGGTAAACCGTTGGCGACACTTTTTTCTGATGGAATTCTTTCCGTAGGTTTTCCGTTGGAAAATGTAGAAAACCAATGGATTTCGCAGGTTTTCCATAGGAAAATTTCGTAGGTTTTCGACTATTTTCTTGTAGTGTATTTTGATCTGTGATTGTGGTTTCATATAAATACTTCTGGTATTTGTTCATGGTTTATAACCAAACCAACAGTAACCTTTAATAGGCCCTAAGGCTTTTGTTTGGTCCAATGTTCTGGTATTTCTCTGTAACCTTTACATGGTTTAGAACACCCTTAGTATTTCTCAATATTATTAGCTTTTTTATAATTGTTGCGGTATAGAAATAATATTAGAGTCGAAAGTTAAAAGAAATTGCAAATATTTTGATGATTGAAGCTTAAAAGAGAAGTGGTTCTATGTCAGCTTAAGGAATTGGGCATGGATTGTGTAAAGGCAAAGCAAAACAGAGTTCAATGTGTGCGTTGAGAGCTATTGAAGGGTCGTTGACGTAGTAGCGAAGAGAAGGTCAATATATATTTGTAATTTATTGGTCAAATTTTTGTACTTGTTTTAGACTCTTACTATGATTTTATTACTTCACTCGTCCCTAGTTCTACAGTTCCAAACTATTGTATTGATTAACATGTTATTTTATTGCAATCTAGTTCTAAGTAAAATCAGAAGATATAGTGTAAAAAAACACAAAAAATGAAAGGGAAATGAAAGGAGTTAAAGATCATTTTCACAGCTTCTACCCATCCGCCATGCGCTACCATTTTAACGGACGTGATGTGATTAGGTTTTCTTTTGAATTAGTCTATGCCTCCACCTTTTTCAGTTGCCCCTTTTTTCAGTTCTTAGCTCATGAATGTTATCTCTCTCTCTCTCTCTCTCTCTCTCCTCTCTCACTCTCTCTCTCTCTCTTTATAGTTCATAGTGAATGAATGTTCTCTCTCTGTCTCACACACACACACATACACATTATGGCAATCCTCAATGACCTGTATGAAATAGATAAAGCAGAGACAGTATTATTGATGTTGCATACAATCCAATCGAACTCACAATACCAAATAACTTAAAGCCAACCAATCCCAATGTAAAACTTTGAAAAAGTGAGTTGTGTGTACGGTCCCAATTCTTTCAGTATCTCTTGGGAAATGTTAATTTTGATATGTCATGTGTTTGTTTATTTTGCAGTGCAGGCTTCCAGACCTAGCAGGCGTCGTCCGATTTTGATCGTGTGTAGGGTTTTGACGGATGAGATCGAATCTAATGAGTGGGGGGTTACATTTGTTAGTATTGCTGATGATTCCAGTCGTGAGGACTGGCGGAGACTCAAGGAGTATTGTGATGGAACTGGAGGTTCCATTAGGTTTGTCCCCCCTCGATCGGGGTGCGTTTAGAGATATTGATATCTCTATTTGCACTATTATGGTTGGTACCCTTGCACACGTGTACCCTACTTCATGTAACACGTGTAACAGAGGTTACCAACGATCCCATGGTCTTACTAAATTCTTTAAATTTGGAGAGGATATCCCCAGTTTCTTCACAAAATCTCCAACTCGGTGATTTTTGCTTGTAACACGTGTAATAAAGGTTACCAACAACCCTATGGTCTCACTAAATTCTTTGCTAAGGTGATCTTACTAAGGTGTTACGGGTTGGAGCTTACCTCTTTGCTCGTACGCTAATGAGGATTGCTTCATACGGTGGCTTTGCCCCAGGATCCTACTGAATTATTCGAGATGACAGACATTGTTCTACCCAAGTTGTTGCTTTTTGTGTCACTTTGTCAAAGCAAAGTACATGACGATATGATATTTTATTGAAGAAAATTTATCAAGAAAAAATAAAGTTCGTCAAGTACATCGACGTAAATGTAACAAAAGAGATGGTTGGCTTTGGCTTTGGATAGTCTCTTAGAGACTGTTGGTTGTTGCGAGATATTCTATGGCTTGTATCTATTGAGGGATGCATACTATAACTCCTCCAAAATCGGCATCCTACTTGTTAACCTTACTCTTTCAATTAACTTCATCAAATTATGGAATAATTATAGATATTTTGATGGGATTAGATACGAAACGATTTTTAGATATATTGTTAGATGGATATTACTATTGAAAGTTACCAAACTTTTGTACATCCAAGATGTTGGTAAGATTTGAAGATTTTCAAAGACCTTCGTCGACTAAACTTTGGGCGTTTTGCACTTTAATTTTTAACCTTTTCGTTGAAAAAAAAATAAATTAATTGCATTTTGACCCCATTGTGACTCTAGAAATCCAACATTTTTCCGACATTTTCAAATCCAACATTTTTCCAACATTTTCAAATCCAACTTTTTGAAATCCAATCTTTTCCAAATCCTTTAGCCAATGTTGAATATGTTATATTTTATTTTCCTTTAGCCAATATTGAAT
This sequence comes from Petrea volubilis, assembly GCA_026212405.1. Taxonomy (NCBI): domain Eukaryota; kingdom Viridiplantae; phylum Streptophyta; class Magnoliopsida; order Lamiales; family Verbenaceae; genus Petrea; species Petrea volubilis. Next base: position 26,844,759 of record CM047874.1, on the reverse strand, counting down.
GTTTTTTGATATGTTGTATGCTTATGTTGAATTTTGATATGTGTCTTTTGCAACACCACCTACTAGGGCTCCTAAGTGGCGTCCGGTGCTCATGGTTTGTCGGGTGCTTAAAGATGAAATAGAATCTGATGAAGATGGAGTGACTTTTGTGACCCCGATCGACGGGGGACAAACTTGACGGAACCGCCAGACTACTGACAGTATTTCAGGAGCTTCTTACAGTCTTCACGATTGGAATCGTCTCCTATTGTCACAAAAATAGAGGTATTGCTATCTCTATTTGCACTATCGCACTTGGTAACTTTGCTCTAACTTGGTACCAAATGATCAATGCTAACAAAATCTACAAATTCGGAGATTCTCTCAAGAAATTGGGTGATTTCCTCACCAGTTTAAAGATTTTAGTGAGACTATTGGTTATTTGGGCACCTCTATTACACGCGCATGTTAGATGAGTGTTAGATGAGGTAAGGGTTTCATTACACGCTTTCAATCAATTGTGTTGGGTGGGGTAGGGGGTTTCATTATACACTTTTAATCAAATGATGATTGTACCTCTTTTTTGGAAAGTTTGAACTAAGGACTCCTCAACAAACAGACATCTTATATATTTGTAATCTTGTTTGATTCATCACCATGTAATCAATATTTTGATATGGTAATTGACAGGGAATTAGAAATCATGACCCTAAATTGTTTTTGCAAGAAATGAATATTTTGATGCACATAACAATTTGAAAATTTTAAAGAAAGATATAATTTGGTATTCTGTTCGATATACATAAATAAATTTATACCTATATTTTTTATGAATAAATGTTATATTTCTCTCAACTATTTTTATTATTTATACTATCTTTTTAATTTTCATAATATGTATATTCAATTTATGATAAAATATTAAAACAAAATTATTATTTTGATTAAAAATAAATAAAAATATAAATAAGTAAAATAAAATTGGAAGAGGAATGTGAGAGATGAGAGATATAAGAATGGGGAAAGGGGAAAAAATAAAAATAAAAACACGTTGTTGGAGAAAAGATAGATACAAGAAATGAGTAGTTAAATATTAGTAAGGATATTTTGAGAATTTTATAATTAAACGGATCCAAAGTAACTAATATGAGGGGTTAATGCTTTATATATAGCACAGGTAGTGCAATTGTCTTAATTTTTTTTTTTTTTTTAGATTTGTTATTCCATTTATTAATTTTTTAGATCTTATCATCTCAGTGGACCAAGATTCTCTTTCACCCTATCGATTATTGAACATTGATCAATTTTAATATTGGGCCAAGTTTTAATTCGCATGGATTTGTTATTTTATGTATTAGCTGTTCATAGACTTTTCATTCGAATGGGCCAAAATTCTTTTTTAGGCCATCAGTGGTTGATAATTGAGTAATGTGTCTATTGGGTCACTTCCTTAACATGGATTCTTTTGCCGGGCCCTAATTATTGGAGCTGAGGGCTGTCAATTGAGCAAATATTAATTCGAATTTGATCCAAGTCCACTCCGAATTTTAGCATAATCGATAGATTAAAATATTCCATGGATTAGATCAAATTATAAATATTTGTAATCTGAAATAAATGAACAGGATATGAATCAAGCAGTTCGATTCGTTGAAGATTCAAATCCGAACTTCAATGATACTTTTATCAAATTAATAACCTTATGTATTTAATGTTAGAAAATAAACTTAAATATAATGCAATGTCTAAATCATAATAATTAATAATACACTATTTTGATTTTTCAACGTAATTTTTTTTAACAAAATAATGTATAAATTTTTATACATTTTCTAAAATAATTTCTACTTGACTAAAATTTTATTGTTTACATAAGAAATAGTTTTTTTTGGCTACCTGATTTAAAGTTTCAATTTTTTTTAACTATTAATCGAGTTAGATTTTCTTATCAGGTATTGGATCTTTTATCAGATCTAATTCAGTAGTATTTAAGATAAATCCTATATGATTGGGTTCGAATTCGGATACTAAAAAAATTTATCGAATTCGGATTTGAATGTTTCAAATTCGCTCCAAATTGATTGGGCTCTATTTTTTTTATTTTAAACAATTGGGGCACTAACTTAAATTTCATTTTTGCATGAATGTCTAATTTCATTTATTAATTTTTGTTAGTCTTTTCACTACGATGGGCCAAAGATTCTTTTCCAGGCTCAGTTATGGATCATTAAACAAATTTAACAATTGGGCTACGACCTTTCTTACTTCATTTAAAGGAATTTATCTCTTTCATCCAAAGTCACTAACTTTTTTTTTCCTCCAGCCCACTAACTATATTGACTAATTTCTCATCCAAAAATTATTAAACAGACCAATTTTAAATATCAGGCCACTAGATTAAATTCTAATAGATTTCTTGTTTCATTTATGAATTTTTGTAGTTTTTTGATCTGGATGAGCCATGATTCTTTTTCAGCCATTAATCATTGATACCTTAAAAATTTATATTTGATGCTCGTCAGGGATAGAGTCAGGAATTTGATTTAGGACGGTGAAATTTTTTTGAGATTATTAATTATTAAAATATATAAATATAAGCGTTATATATAATATTAAGATATAAAATAACAAAAGTTACCGTATTTATTTATACACAAGCAATTAGAAGTGCTACAATATATAAAAAATAATACTGAAAAAATAGCCGTCTATTCTCTGTATCAAAAGAAGCAAATATAATGGATAATGAATTGCTTTTAAAAATTAATTAACAAATAATTTTTTAACAATACTCAATAAAATTGACATAAACCCATATAATGATATATATATATATATAGATATATATATAATCAAAACTCAAAAAGTATTAAAATAGATTTTTTTTTTCTCTCTCTTTGTTCTCACAATCAAAAATACATATTCAAAGTTCAAAAAATATCTTTTCTTTTTTTCTTCCCCATCACATTTGCCAAATCACTCCAAATTGATTATGAAGTCGCAAATTAGTAAGATTTATTTAAATTCAATATCCTAACGAATAAACATTAAGATTCATTAAGTTTAATAAAAGTATATGTAATTTCTTATACTTTAATATGTCTAATTGTAATTTGATCTAACATCAAGAAATTTAGATGTAATTTTTTTTAAATTAAATATATCACATCTAACGACTAAAATTAAAGATGACGAATATCAATAAGATACAAACTATAATTAACGGTGGAATTTCCCAAGTAGGGAAATTACCAAAAAAAAAAAAAATTGTTGGGCCAAAGGTAATCACGTTCTCCTTTATTAGATGCAGTGTTTTCAAAACCGGACCGGACCGGCCGGTCGGACCGGTTCGACCGGTGACCGGCGCCTGGTCCGGTCCGAATCAACCTCCAAAACCGGTACCAACTCGGCCCGCCACGAACCGTCAAAAACCGGCGAAAAACCGGTGGAACCGGTCTCGTGAACCGGACCGGTTCGGCGGGCGGATTTTTTGCCTCCCCCATTTGAACCTCGCCTCTCCCCTCCTCCGTCCGTCGGCCGCCGCCTGTCGACTCTCCACCGCGCCTCCGCCTGTCGTCTCTTCTCTCCACCGCGCCTCCGCCCGTCTCGTCTCCGCAGCGCCTCCGGCCGTCTCCTCTCCGCCGCGCCTCCGGACGTCTCATCTCCGCAGCGCCTCCGCCTGCTCCTCTCCGCTGCGCCTCCGCTCGTCGCCTCTCCGCCGTCATTTACAGCGGCATGGTAAGGTAAAGTGTTGATTTCAGAAAATGGGCTCGATAGAGAAGAAGAAGATGAGAGATCGAGAGAGAGAGAGAGAAAGAGAGAGTGAGAGGAGAGTTCTGAAAAAAAAAAGAGAGAGAAGAAAAGAGAGAGAGAGAGAGAGAGAAAAAAAGGAAAATCTGGAAGAAAGAGAAAGCGAGAGAAAGAAAGAGAGAGAGAGAAGAAAAGAAAAGAAAGAGAGAGAGAGAGAGAAGAAAAGAAAAATCTGAAAAAAGAGAAAGAGAGAGAGAAGAAAAGAAAATTATGGAAAAAAGAGAAAGAGAGAGAAGAAATCAATCATTTTAATGTGTTGTTGGATTTTCTCTATTTTTAATATATTGTTAGATATTTTAAATTTTTTTAATATAATATATATTTTATTTAATTTTTAATATTTGAATGTTAATAATTTTAATGGAGTTGTATTTTCATTAAATAGTAAAGGGAATTTCTTATTTGATTTTATTATTAGTATTGGATTTTCTCTATTTTTTTAAGATATATAATTTTTTATATATAAAAAATTAATTTAATAATTATTACATATTTATGACGTCACACCGGTTGAACCGGTGGTCGAACCGATCGAACCGGTCGAACCGATG
>CM047874.1:26768798-26839919 GCA_026212405.1 Petrea volubilis | reverse complement strand
CCGATCGAACCGGTCGACCGATGACCAGTAAGGCCGCCGGTTCAGTGTCCGTCCGGTTTTCAGAACATTGATTAGATGATTATTATTATTATCACCACTTATAAACAACCCTTCGTCCTCTACGTCTCTGATATCTCTCTCTGTATATATCGCGACGTACTTCGAATTGGTTTCGGAAATTCAACGGATTTCTCTCTATTTTTTTCTGGAATAAAGGAAACCCTTCTCCTTTTCAATTGGTCTTTCAGTTGCCGTTGTTGTTTTACATGTGTATACGAGTGTGTAATATGGAATGGACCTCAGTTAAAGTTCTTGCAGTGTCAATTTACAGATGAATGCTGAGTGTTTGGACATTTTTTTGGGTAAAAGTCTACAGTTTAATTCATAGAAAGATATCATATCTTAGCAAAAAACTAATGTTAATAATCGGAAAATTAGTTTTTTAATATGCATGCTTGCTTGTGGTGTAGGTGGTTCGCCTTTTTCCCCCGTGTATTGTTAGATTATACATTATAGTTAAGTATAATCAAAGTCCCCCCAGTTGCAGTTTGCAGATGTATTCGAGTGAGTAATATGGAGATTTTGGGTAAAAGTCTATAATTTAATTTGTATAATGATATCATCTTGAGTATTTTGGAGAATGCAAATTGTATATTTCAGCAAAAATGAGTTAACTAGAGAGGGAGATGAGCGAAGATGAGAATAGAATATATGAAAACTTATGAGACCAAAAACACCAAAAGCTCGTTACTTTAAGCCCCTCCCCCTTTATCATATTGCAAATCATTGGAAAATAAGCGATCTAATTAGCGAACTTGCTTGTGTATGTTGGTTGGATGGCTTTTGTGTTGTCTCATCTTTTTATCATAGGAGTGGAATTCCAACTTGATCCATGTTTGCTCTTCTCAGGAGCAATGGTTTGCTCTAAGCAAGCAGCTTTCTCCTTCGCGGCCTTGTCAGGAATGCGATTTTGATAGTATTAAGAAAAAGGCGTTCAAGCTTAAAAACCAAAATCACACTTTATGGTGTCGAGGTATTACCAATCTTATCTGTCCCTTTGTTGCTATTTGTGAAACTTAAAATTAGTTGCATTATCTTTGTAGTTTTCTTTGTGCTTCTCTTAAGTAACAAACAAACATTTTTGCTCGTGGCCCAAATCAGGCTGATTGTGATGTTGAAATAAAGGAGGGGGAGGATCTCATAAGTAAACTACCAGATGATGTGTTGTGTAAAATTCTCGCACTTCTCCCAACAAGAGATTCTGTGAGGACAAGTATTTTGTCGAAGCATTGGAGGAATCTTTATGCATTTGTGTCCCACATGGAGTTTCGTTGTCTTAAAACATTACCCTCTAAGCCATTGCATAATTTTCATATCACAAATCTAGTGACCTCATGAAAACAATTTCACATATTTGTTATAAGTCTAATCGCACCCATGACCCTCAGGAAAAATTCATTAACGGGGTGGACACATCTTTGAGTCTGCATTCTGTTTCTAGGATCACTTCTTGCAAGTTGTCATGTTGTTGTGTTAAATCTTTCCCGCATAAACATGAGGAATGGATTCGTTCTCTGGGAAGATTGGGCATTGATTGCCTTTATCTCAGTTTTACATGCATAGATGACGACCATGGAAAAACTACTTTTCGTTGTCGAGTTATTTCTCTAGCTCCTTGTTTAACACGTCTCACTTTGATTGGGGTCCCCTTTTGCAACCATCTTTAAAAATCCAACCCAATTGCCTCCAATTTTGAACCTTGGTTTGGTAACTTTAGCTCCTGGTGCAGTGGAATGCATTTTATCTAATTGTTTGGACCTCCGGTGTTTGGTTATGGAGAACTGCGGCAACACTTTTTCTAGATTACGCATTTGTGGCTCTAATCTCCATTTGAAGCATTTTAGCATTACATCTTGCCCTGATATAGAGGAGATAGAGCTCCGGGCGAACAATCTCATCTTGTTTGAGTATTTTTGGTTGCACATTGAAAAAATTTTCTTTTGAACACGTCCCGAAGCTCAAAACCCTTTTTTTTTACCCATGCACACGGGGTAAAGGCAAGTATTCTGTATCATTTTCGTGTGATGAACTTGCAAAAGATTTGGCCTCCAGTTTCAAGCTTAAGTCTCCAGATTTACGGGCTATATTATGAGGTTGGGAAAGGCCTATGCTATTATATTTTATTTTTTCCATTTTGTTCCTTTCTATTTCTTTTAATATCAACCATCTTATGGACTTATTGTTTGTTTTCTGAAGATTTTTACACCCTCCGGGTTTAACTTGATCAGAAATGTTAGGCAGTTGCTTTTGGGATTTTCCTTGTTTAAACCTGATTCAACTTTCTGTTGCTTCGGTTCTAGAAATGTACCCCAATCTATACGAATTCCACTTGCAGGTGAGTCGTTGCAGTTTACTAGTTTAATTTATATTTTCAACATTTTGTGTATTACGATACGAGCACAATGTTTGTCTTCTTTATGCATGACTTAGAAATCGACATGGTTGGAGAGATAAAATGTATTGACCTGTTATCTTTAGGATTCGGGTGAAGTCAAGAGTTGTGTTTCAGCATCAATTATTGTAATAGAGGTCATGTTTTGGGAATGAGTTTCTAAAAAGGTTTCTATCAATTTCTCTTATATATCAAGATATGCTGCATTCCTAAAAAGATTTTCACAGGGACTTCAATGGCCACTCGCAACTTGGGGGTATTTGTAATTCGTGTGCAGCTTCATATATAACATCTTATAAGCCTCTAAAATACATTTAAAGAATTTCTAATTTACTTTTAATCTTAACAACTCCACATGATATTACTTTTAAAATGGAATTCACCATCCTATAAGCTCACAAGAAAATATCTCGTACGAGAATGAGAGTAATGCAACTTATTTCCTGCAGATAGAAAATTCATCGGCAGCTTTTGAGGGCCAACATGCGACAACGAGTTTGGAATTTCATAACCAGCTGAAAACAGTGATATTCAGTGGCTTTTCTGGAACGGGGAGTGAGATGGGTGCGGCTCTGTACATCCTCCAGAGCGCAGTAGCTCTCGAGAAAATGATTATCAGCTACTGTTTTTTCCCATTATATGGGAAAAAACGTGTGGCGCAGAATCGGAAAAGATCTATTCATGGAAGAGCGAATCGAAACGATTGAGAGAGAGCTGGGAGGACATGCTATTTCCAAGAATGCAAAGGTTATTGTTCGACCTATATACGTCGCAGACATGGGTTCGCAAGCATGGATGAATAAAGTTCAAAATAATTAGTGGGTGGGAGCATGATTTGTAACATCAATTTTTTTTTTGTTTAATTTATCATCATTTATTGTTTTCAAATTATTGATTGCTAGCGTATGCTATGTTGTGCCATCGCATATAGCAGAGTGCAAAGAAAGGGGCTGTGTTGCTTAGTGTTGAGAACTTGATAATCTCTAGTCACATGATATTTGGTCCTTCCAACAAAACTAGGGGCGGCAGTTCTGGTGCGTTGGGCAGGTTCGAATTGGGTTGGGTTAGAGGTATAATGTAACATTTCTCGACTAATTGGGTTCAATTCCGAATTGAGTTAATCGGGTTCGTGTCAACTCATAACCCAATCCATTTTGGTTCGAAATTTTCAAAGTGCCTTAATAATTATAATAATAAAAAGATTATATAATTAGGCGATAACAAAAAAATTAATAGCATGTACAAGTAATAAAACAATTGTACAGTAAATAAAAATTTCAATCCGTGAACATATTGAATAAATTATAATATATTTTGGAAAGCTGATTTCTCATAATTTATTCGAGGAGTGATTCACACCTTGTCTAGAAGACCCTCTGGGGGAGACTCCCGGACGTTGAGGAGAAACAATTGGGAGGCGCTTACAGTAGCAAAGACACAGGATTGATGAGAAGTTCAAGAGGGCAAATTGCAAATCAACGCGATAAGAACCAATGCTAAGGTCTTCAGCAACAAAGACTTAGAGCATATTCAAAACTCAAATAGTTAGACCCAGATCTGCCCCATTAGGGGGCGAGATTTCACAGTCATATTCTGGTTCAAGGCGGATCCCGGGTTCTCATTTTAAGACCTGGACCCACCCTGTTATTATTAAATATATATTTTTTATTTATTATTTTGTGTAAATATATATGATATACATCTATACTTCAAGTATATATATTATATAAATATTTACATAAAAAAAAAAGATACTTTTGTTAAAAAATAATAATTATATAACATTAGTAACTAAGTTATGCTTTCAAAATATGTATGTGATGATATTGTTTAATTTTTCAAAAAATAAAATATGTTCTTAAAAATTTGTAAATAATAATTACTTTAGTAATACTATTATTTTTTTTCATATTTAGAAAATTATGATAATATAATTTTTTAAAAATATTTTTTAGTCATTTTTAAAATACAAACCAGATCTAACTAGGACCTATCGTGAACCCGGTGGGGCCGGGGTCCACAAAATCCCCAACGAGGCAGGTCCCGAGTTTGACCAAACCTGCCCCATTCCCGTTGCCATTCTTCTGTGGTTTCGTTTCCTGTCTTTTCTTTTTTGATTTTATTTATTTCATTTTTAAAGAATGGACTATAGCCCAATCTAGCAAATGAAAATTGAACTAAATTTATTATTTATTTTCAATATAAATAGCCCTTTTTATATTCATTTAAACCTTAGATTTTCCCATTCTAATTCACACGCCACACTCACTCACCATGGCGAGAAGAATCAGTCACAGTCGGAGGAGGAGAGTCACAATTTCGAGGGGACTGAGTCTATGCGAGGTGCAACAAGCACGGTGGCGAATTTGGGCACCATGAGGGGGCCAGAGTCCCCACAATTCCCAAGCAATTAAATACACTTTAGAGAAAGAAAAAAATTGAATTTTGATGAGTATTTTTATAAAAAAAAAAAGAAGCCAGAAAAAAAAAACAAAAAATGGCCTTTTTAAGAGGTGACTCAAAGTAGTTTTAAATAAAATAAAAGTACATTTTAAAGTACTTTTAATTCTTATATCCAAACACAAAATTATTTGACTTAAAAAAAAACTTTACTCTAAAAAATACAGTTTGAGAATCACTTTTTTTTTTTTTTTTAAGCACATCAAAATGGGCCCTCGGTGAATGGAACAAATAGTGGCCCTTGTGCCTTCAATTGTTCATGTCCAACAGAGTTTCTTCTCCATATAATTTCTGCCTAAAATTACGACATCTTTAAATTTAAACCAAAACTTAAGCTATGAATTTCTTTGTCACCAAAGGTTTTGAAACTGTTGTATGACTGATTTACAGAATTTAAGTAAAATTTGGATATTTGAATTTTAATTTATGTATACTAATTTCGAACTTAAAATTGATTTGTTAATTTATTCTCCATTATTACAGATCAATTAAAGAAAAAGATCGTGTTGATATCAATTAATCGAACAAAAACACTAAGAATACCAACACGATTCTTAAACAAAGCTTTTAAGGGTATATATATATATTATATTCTTATAATCTCCACAACTTCTTTCATTTTTTCCCTGTGTTGTTTTATTGTACAAATTTGTTATTGATTTGTGTTATTCATATTTTTATTAATTTAGTTTTATTCTTTTTTTCTACTTTTGTTCATTATTATTGTAGGGTAATACTGAGAAGGATTTTATCTGACTTCAACTCATAAATAAATAAATATATACACATATGTATGTATTTGTTAAATTAAAAAAAAAAAGTGTATAACTGTTAAATGTTATCCAAAAAATTCAAGATATTTCAAATAAGTTTGTCGATAATTAAATTTAAATTTAATTTTTTTTTTCATATCTAATATTTAGGTATTTAATATTCTCAACAAACTCGATTAAGATTTGCATGTAAATAAAACTCCAGTCATTTCGAATTCTCCTAATCATAAAGTATTTATGTTTCTTCTTTTTATTTCCAACAAAAACATTTTGAATTCGATCAAACATCTTCAATTGAAAACTCATTATATATTTAGTTATTTTTCTCTTTTATATTTTTCTTTTTTATATTCATATCATCATGTTTTCATTTTTTTTTTCTTTTTCATATTTCATTTTTTTTTAATCTTTCTTCCAAAGTGTTGCTGCTTCAACACTAACAGCTTCAACTCTCATCCCAAGTTAGTTTCCAATGTACACTATTACTATTGACTTCGACATTTTTTTTTTTTGTCTTAGCCATTCGGTTCCAACTATTAATTTATATTAGCAACGTACATGGGTCAAACGATAACCTCTCGATCGCACTACAAACGAACTTTTCCATCATTCGCCCACTTACCCTTCTCGAGATAATACGAGAAACAGTAGCTCATAATCATATGCCTTAGGACCGTTCCACTGCTTACGATATACAGAGCAACATTCATCTTGCTCTCTGTTCCAGAAAATCCACTGAATATCGCCATTTTCAGCTATTTATGAAATTTCAAACTTGCCCTTTAAACAGTGATGACGTCTTTTCTCTCATTTCATTATTATCTTTTATCAAATCACTATCTTGTGCGTTATAACTAGAAATCATATGTAAAAAAATAATTAATAGAAAGAAAATTATATCTACATAGTTTAATGTATGATCAAATTCACATTCTCTTATAGACAAAAATTTTCCTACAAGTGCTCTGTTGATAATAAATCTGTTTCTTAACAACTTCTCAAAGGCTTAAACAGTGTATCAATGAAATCAGGGGAAATTATGTTTACACCCCTTGAGTTTAGACGCAATTATCGATAGACCCCCTCAGGCATTAGTCAAATGTGAGGAGGTCTATCTGTAATTACACCTATCCTCAAGGGGTGTAATAGTAAACCACAATCACAACAGGTAATTTCTAACACAAATGGAGACAGCATCAAATCACCAACAAAACCTCAATTTCATTTAGCTGTAAATACAACACAAAACCAAATATATATATATATATATATATATACATACAATAAGGATACTAAAAACCATGATGATTCTACCGTACGTTGTTACGAATCAAGCTCCACCCATGGATTATCTCGACTAAATGGATCCATGTCCGAGACATATATAGGTCTAACAATGACCTTTGCATCCTTCGAAATAGCATGTCCACCCAAGAGCCTATCAACCGTTTCATGACTCTCTTCCATCAATGGGAACTGCCCATTTTTCGCCCACACATTCTTCCCGAGATACTGTGAGAAACAGTAGCTGATAATCATTCGCTCTAGGACCATGGCACTTCTGAGGATATACAGAGCAGCGTCCATCTCGCTCTGCGTTCCAGAAAAACCCGTGAATATCACTACTTTCAGCTGATCATGAAATTTCAAACTCGTCACTTGTTGCCCCACAGATGGTAATGATGACTTTTCTATCTGCGGGAAAATAACCAAATAAATAACCGAATGAGTTGGCACTAATCTCAGTCTTCATTACGTTTATCATAAGTACAAGATGTTTGTTTTGAGGTTATGAAATGCTAAATTTTATCTTTAAGTGAGATCATAAGGAGTTCTGTTAAGATCTGAGGTCAATGAGTTTTATCTCTCCAACCACGCTGATTTCCAAGCCACATGTAAAGAGAATAGACATTGTGCGCATCGTAATACACAAAAATGTCAAAAATATGAATTCAACAAGTAAAACTGCAGGACTTACCTGCAAGTGGAATTCATATAGATCGGTGCACATTTCTAGAACTGAAGCAACTGAAAGTTGATCAGGTTTAAACATGGAGAAACCCAAACGCAACCGCCTAACATTTCTGAACATGTCAAACCCAGCTGGCGTAAACATCTACAGAAAACAATCAATAAACAATAAGTCCGCAACATGGTTGATATTAAAAGAAATGAAAAGGAATAAATGGAATAAATAGCATACGCCTTTCCAAACCTCGTAATATTCCCCATAGACCTGGAGACTTATGCTTGAAACTGGAGGCAAAGCTTTTGCAAGTTCACCACATGAATATGGAGTGGGATTCTCGTCGCTTAATCCATGTGAAAGGGTAAGAACAATGGTTTCAAGCTTTGGGATGTGCTTAAAAGAAAATTCTATCAACTTGTGACTAAAATACTCAAACAAGATGAGATTATCGGCCCTAAGCTCTATCTCCTTTATCCTAGGACAGGATTTAATGCACAAATACTTCAACTGGAGATAGGACCCACAAATGCGTACTGTGGAAAAAAGTGTTGTGCAGTTCTCCATAAGCAAACCCTGGAGGTTCAAACAATTGGATAAAATGCAAGCTATTGCTGCAGAAGTTAAGGTGACCTTATCAAGGTTAAAAAATTGGAGGTGATTAGGTTGCATCGGGATATCTTGTCGCAAATGACACCCAACCAGAGTGAGATGTACCAGAGATGGAACTAGAGAAATAAGTTCACAACGAACCGTAGAAGTTGCACAGTTGTTAGCTCTGCACATGAAGCTAAGATTAAGGCGATTAATGCCCAATATCCCTAAAGATTGAATCCATTCCTCAAGTTTACCCGGGAAAGTTGCAATGAAGCAACATGATAACCTACAGGTAACAATCCTAGAAATAGAATGCTTGTGCAAAAAAGTGTCCACTCTATTAATGAAATTTTCCCGGAGGCTACGGATGCGATTAGTCTTATGAATAGAATAAGCACCTAAAAGTTTTTTAGCAAAACTAGATTTTCGATTTGAAAAATGAACCAATGGCTCAAAGGGGAAAGTTTCAAGACAGGAGAACTCCATGCGGGGCACAAATGCATAAACATTCCTCCAGCGCTTTGACAAAATACTTGTCCTCACAGAATCTCTTGTTGGGAGAAGTTCTAGAATTTTAACCAAAATGTCATCTGACAAGTTACTAATAAAATCCTGATCCTCTTCTGTTTCACCATTAGCCTGATTTGAACCACAAGAAACAATGTTTGTTTAATACTGAAAAGAAATATGCAGAAACAACAAAGATAATGCAACCGACTTTAATTTGACAATCAGCAACAAATGGAGGGACAAACTAGGTAATACCTTGACACGCCAAAGTCCAACTATAGATTTTAATCTTGAACTTCTTCTTCTTAATATTGTCAAAGTTACAATTCCTGACAGTGCCGCAACAGAGAAAACTACATGCTTAGAGCAAACCATTGCTCCTGAGAAGAGCAAACATGGATCAAATTAGAATTCAACTCAAATTATAAAAACAAGAGACAAAATGAAAGCCAACCCACAGAGGCACACAAGCATCATGATGCCAGTCATGAGAAGAGGCAATTCCACGGATGATATATCGAGCTTCCCATGACCCCGCGGATGAGGTGCCAATTTTTGATTTTTGAACCATGAATCTTAAAGCACAAGCCATGTATCATATATGTATGTTCTCCAGATATTTTAATGATCAATATTACATGGTATATTATTTTATCAATATTATTCCCAATGATCCAATATGTATGTATCTAGTCAAACAGAACTTTTTCCTTCTCTTCTAGCTTAATTGCCATCTATGGTTAATATCATAAGAATTGTTAGGCTCGACAATAGAGATCCCTTTCATATGTAAAACCCATCATCAACAAGAAGCACAAGTTTCTCTCATTCTTTCCCATATCCAAAAATAAAAAGACAAATAAACATGAATGGTGTATGTTAAAAGAAAATTGACATTCTAGAGGGAATTATCAAGGGGGGAAAAAAGTTTGAACAAAAGGAACTTTGTAATTGTACCGTGAGTAGCTTGTATAAAATGGACTCTACATCTTCCCCAACATATCCTGCCTGCAAATAAGATAGACAATTTGGTCAGAATTAAGCTCAGGATACTAAAATTTTCAATTTCAGTAAGGTCACGTTGTAAAATTAGTATAAAATTAAAATTTGAAGTGGCTTCAACTTAGCAGACCTTGAAAAAGGAACAAATCAATAAAAGTTTAGCCATGCCAGTATGAGAGATAAAGTAGAAACTGAGAACAATGTATATACTAGTAGTGCAGGACAGAGGAAAAGAACCAAAGAAGTCAAAACCAAACACATACACCCAAAGCTATCCAACAAATGCTCAGCAAGAAATTCAAGTTTGACTAGATAAAGTTTCATATTATTAAACAGAAACTAGATTACATCTTTCACAAAAAAACCATGTCTTCAGCTGCTCACGGTACAGGCTCCATCATTAGACAGATCATATTCTAGTTCAGCAACTTATTTTGTGCTTTATAATCCCAATAAACAGGAACAAATAAGTAAATTTTCATTTGATGTTTCCAACTATAGATTATCATGGAACAAACACTACTGGCTGAAGACTTACCGAATTTGGTGGAGAAAAGTTGGGTAGAGTTAGCAATGATAATATATATTAAAATACCCTAATAATCAAAACATTCACATCTGGTAGCTAAAGTTCAGTTGAATCGAATGATAAACCTTACAGTGTCTACTTGAATAATTAAACCCCTGAAATATAGTCTCTCATAAGGCAATCTCCACAGTCTATAATTATAATTTCCTAAGCGACAAATTAAACTCAAATATATCTATGTTCATAGAAAAGCTGAAAAGCATCAGAAAAACTCAAATACACCTAGACCAAGTGTGACAGAAAACTAGTATAGAATTAAGGGGGAAAGTGTAATTTTCATGATCCCTTCAAGGTGTTACTATGGAGGTAAAAACAAATAGATTGTAATGAAGAGTCAGCATGGAAACAAATAGAACAAAGAATTCACTCAAACTTTAGAATTGTGTTTGACAAATCTTCATTAGTCTTTGACAAACACAGATAACCTTAAGCAAGTAGCAGATTTGGTAACATCTTTAGGACAATACTACTGAGACTCATAAACAAGCAGAAAATTTTCCACAAAATTTCACGAAAAGATCCAACAGAAATCCAAAAAAAAAAAAACTCAGATTACATCCCCAAATATAATCCAACTCATGGATACAAGTTCAAATCTCCATTAGATTTATATTTACAACACCAATAAAAACCAAAACTATTTCTATATACGGATTAGCACAACCAATATCGAAAGCAATCCCTTGCATGTAACATCTGGCCATCTGTATTGAAAGAAGTTCACTTACATGCAAAGCACGCATCACAAATGGAAAAATCAAAAGAGCCAACCACTAGAGATCAAGAACAAATCAACCTAGTACCCAACACTTTCCTTATTACAAAAAAGCCCAAAACGTAAGCACATAAGAAGCATATTGGCTCAAAAACACTCTGAAATTCATATACTGTAAAACCCAAAAACAAAAACCGTATAGTACCCCATTGCACATTACTATTGTGGACCTTGAATTATAAGGACAAAAATGCTTAAAACAGTGGATACAAAGATTGCACCGGCGGCGACGGCGGCGGAGAGGAAGTCACTGAGCTATGGAGCGTCCGAAGAATTGATAGAAGCCCAAATATTGGCCCAGTAGATGTTCCTGTTAGAGTTAAGAATAAAGCAGTGGGCCTTCCTATACGGTATATGTATGCTCTGTGTTTAATTACATTGAGGACCCAATGGGCCCGTTAGTGGATACAAAGATCCAAGTACAAATAACTGACTTGGTATGGTTTTGTGACTAAAAACTTGCATTTATATATATACTAGCAGGGTGGGTACCGCACACTGTGCGGTAATTAATGTCCGGTAATATTAGTAATAGATTTTTCATGGACATTAAACTTCAGATACTTGTGTATCATGATTATTTGTTTTTTATAGTTTATGTAGGAATGTGATTATTGCATATATGAACTTAAATTAAAGTATTGTTCAATGATATAATTCCAATCATATATATACATGAGCAATCTTTTTTGTGTTTTGTTGATTGTAAAGCGTCAATATAACAATCTGAAAAAAGTAATCTAAAATCTATGTCACAATATTTAGGTAATATATGAAACAATGTGAAATGAAAATAGTTATTGTCTTTTATATTGTATATAGTTTTTTATATATTTGTATATCTATGAGTTGAATATTTACTTAAATATGCATTAGGCAAAGAGTGAATGAGTTGTATAAGAACAAAAATACAAAATATAATCTAAGAGGGATTTTGTTCAAAGAGGTCATTTAATACAACAGTCTGAGTCTGAACAACTTTTCTTAGGCGTCTACATAATTACATATTTATATGATTTGTTTAATCGAGATTGTATGAATCTTAGACAGAACAAAAAGTCAAGCTAAATATTATAAATTAGAATTCTTTCTCTCATTTTATTCTTATTATTATTATTATTATTATTATTATTATTATTATTATTAGAATTGCTTTTGTGTTTTTTTTTTGGATAATTCTTTTAAACAAAAAAGTTGTATAAAAACTGAGAGAAGGCTATTGACTAACCCTAATGTTATTTCATTCCGCCGCTCTACTCCTTCTTCTCCTTTTTCTTTCTTTTTTCAGATAAACTTTACTCTGTTTTGTGTAATTCGGCTCTTATCATTGTTGTTGCTCATCAATCCAGTTTCAGAGCGTCGTTCTCTTGAATTCAGAAATTTGTAATACTTTTGCTGTTAGAAGTCTTTCACAACTTGCTGGGAGTAATGACGTTGCTTTCGTTCCTCATAAGTTTTTACCTTTTATTTACTATTTTCTTTTTTATGTTAGCTTATATATGGTATGTAACTTCTGATGTTCTAGCGTTTTTATCTTTGTGTTGTGTGGGTTTAATCATCATTATTACGCTTTATTTAATCATTCTATGAAGTTATTAATAAAAAAGAATTTCTAGATTCGCTTTTGCAGATTTTATTTTACTTTTTGTCATTTTTTTGGTGTGGGTATATGAACAATCTAATAATATTTTGATTTCATCTGATGTTATTGAGTTTTGTCATCTCACGTTGATTTTGATTGTGTTTATGCCTGATGAAAATCTTGAATTTTTCGTTTAAATTAGAGTTTGTGTAAATGCATTAATTTATAGAAAATTCTTCATAAAATTTATTTATTTTTTGAAAGGTTAAATCGTAAAATATTAAGCAATTGAACAATGTTTTTGGAAGAGAAGGTGAACTGCAAAAATCTTTGTATTTTGTATAGATTGGGAAGATGAGAAAATCAAGTCGGAAGCTTGATTATAGAAATGATAGAAAGAAGTTGAAAGGAATGAAAAAGTTGGAAAAGTAGTTGCAAATAACTTCAGTCTATTCTTAAACGTTGTACTAAGTTGCATATTATAGAAGTTTTTGTGAATAAGGCACATCGAATTGTATAATTCAATTGGTAAAAAAAGAATTCATTATCTAAGAAAGTAGTTGGATGTAAGATCTTGTGCGATCTAGATTTTGATGTAGTACATTTATTGTGTTGAAGTTTGGATGAAAAATATAGGTATAACTATTATTCATATTATTACAGTTTAGGGTAAAGGCAAAAAATGAATTGTGGCGATTGGTAGAAATTAGAAAATAAAGTTGAAAGATTGATGATACAAATGAGATAAACAAGTTCAAAGCAATGAAAAAGTGGGGGAAAGAATTTGCAAATAATCTTAGCTCATTGTTAGATATTGTGCTAACTTGAATATTGTAGAGTTTGCATTGAGTTGGTTTCTGATAAGACAAATTGCAATTTATCGTTAAATTGTTAGAAATAGAATTCATTATCTAACAAAGGGGTTTAACTTAAAAACTTTTGCAGTATAAAATTCGATGTTGTTAATTTGACGTGTCGAAGACAGGACGAAAAAGTATAGGCATAAATATTATTCATATTTTTCAAGTATAGAGCAACAGCAAAACTTGAAATGCGGCGATCGGTAGAAAACTAATGTTTTGCAATTGAAGTCAATAATGAAAAATAAAAATTGGTGTGCATGAAATTTTTTTTCTTCATATTCATCAAAACTTCTGTGAGTAATGCTTGATAAAAAATTGTGAAGCACAAAAAGTTATGAACTTATATATTACATGCAGTGTTTTATAAGTTTGTATATATATTTGACGTGGCCTCGTTTCAGTATTAACTATAGCAAATACAAAAGTTAGAGGTTTGCTTAACTTCAATAGATATCTACATAATCACATCTATACATGATTTGCTAAAGTTGAAGTCACTTTGGAAGGACATCAGATTTGGAAGAATGGGTGACATTGTGTTCAGAGCTGGAAGATTCAATTTCATCAGATTGAACATGAGTAGCAGCAGAGCCTACAAGATGATGAACATAAGAACAAGTATGTTAATCTATAATTTATAAATAGGAGAGAAGTTGTATAGAAAAGTAAATATTGTTGGGTTTTCAACTTAATAAAAGTTGTTGAAAGTTAAAGTGAAATGGTTTGTATATTTACTTGAGCTTTCTTCGACATGTGCTTTTGATGAAAGTGAGTCGGCCTCAATTAATGAAGAAGCAGTGTAGTAGTATTCAATTCCATAATGGGTGGGGGCAAGTCTTTTTTTGATTTGGACAATAAAGTCTTTTTCATTTAAGCAGGCATTAATGGAATTGTAATCGACTTTTTGGTCCTGCATTGTAAGAAAGTAAAAAAAGGAAATTTTATTATAAGAAATGCATGAGAATGTATACAATGAATGTTATATATAAGCTCAAGGGATAATATTGTAACCTCATCATCGAGCTTCATTAATTCGAGTGCTGTTAAAGATAAAAGCTTTTCAGCATCATCACCAAAGACAACAACATTTAATTGTGCTGAGGAATCAGAAAGTGTGATTGTAAATCTTGTCCTGAAGATTGAGGAAATTAATTTTTTGGTTAGTAATAGTTTAAAAAATTGAAGTAATACAAATTGAATAAAAGGTAAAAGAAAATAAACATAAAACCTAGGCTTTGCAATTGATTCCGCACGACAGAAGTTGCAAGTAATGTTCCAGTCGTATTGAGCCTTCGTCGCTTTGAAGCAAGTATTACAAGCCATGTACCAGAATTGTTGCTCCACATGTAGAATCTTTGCTTTTGATTTAACCCAGAATTTGTCGTGCTAAGCATATGGAAAAGAGTATGTAATGTAAATATATGAATATGCTTAAATATCTAATAGATTGTGTATGGTAATTTTTATCTTCAAAGCAAGTACATATTAAATAAAAATCGAAGGGTTATTGGGAAGTTTGGTTGGCTTTTTAGTCATGTAATTAGAATAAGCTCATATATAAGTATATTTAAGACAATGAAGGAATTAACTCACATCATTGTTGGTTGTAACATTAGCAAGAGATGAGTAGTTGTCATATGGAATCAGTGAATCTGGGATTGTATGCTTCAGATATTTTTTTTCTTTGACCAGCTCAGTGAGAAGTACATGATTTTTTGCACGCCTGTGGTGGGCATAAAATTTAATGATAATGAAAATATATATATTCCTTATGAAAAAACATTTTATGGAAAGAAATTATATTAGAAAAATAGATAGTTTACCAAGTCCTTAAAACTTGAGTTTCAGGATATGATGGATTGACAACAATATTAGCAAGACCTTTTGCAGAGAGCGATATACCTAAAGCGCAAATAATTTTAGTGTATGTTTTTATAGAAATAGATATAGAAAGATATATTTTCATATAAAGTAAACAAGAGACCATAATAATCAGAAACACTGAGCCTCGTTGCTGCAATTATGGGCATTTTATCTGATGCATCTATAATGGGCATGCCTTCACTGAGTACGATTTCATCCCACAGAATTAGCACCATGGGCTTTGTCCTATAAAGTAATTATGCGTAAACAAAACGTTAAGTAGTAAGAATTAAAGCATTGAAAAATATATTATAACAGCAAGAAAGGAAAAGTACACGTACTCATCATTCACAACAACAAATTCTTGAATAGTTGACATGCCAAATTTTGTTGGGACATCTCTTGGCTCAAGTTTGTTGATGACAATGGCCAAAATATCTACCGACAAACAAATTATAAGTTTGGAAGGCAATTTATTGGCTACTATACATTATATAACGAATAGTTATGTAGATATACCAATAAGAGTTTTGGTATTCAGAAGAGGCGGGATATCAACAAACTTGGTAAACAGGGGAGCTCCAAGTTCTCTCGGGAGCGAATCATTTGTGACATGTCGAACAACAGTGGTTCTGTTTATGGTCCATTGATATATGTGCGGGACCATTCTGAACTTTGGATCGACAAATGTCACTTTTGCATTAGATATAAAGTATGTTTCTTGGAGCTGAAGAACATCTTGCATTAAAGCTATGTCTGGACTATATATCACAGCCTGGACTTTAGTTTCCTAAAAAAAAAATTAGTTTGAGTTGAGAATTATAGCTTAATGATAAAATGCATTTATAAATACATAATGAAAATGTAATCGATAAAAAGAACATACATCTTTATCGATGAATATAAATCTCTGATACTTTTTTGGGGTTGATTGTGATTGTCGAGGGCTGAGCTTTCGGACAATGAGTACTTTGGCTGTCCAAGTCCGTGTGTTTGGTGTAATCTCAGCAATAGGTAGTAAAGCTCGATGCATTTTTTTATTGACGCTATAAAAAAGATTGTACTTTTTTCATTAGTTCATAGCAGTATTAAGAGGAGCATGTAGGAACATAAAGGAGTTATAGTGCGGCTATTTTAATGGTGAGAATTAATTCTTTAAATATTAAAATATGTGTGCAATACAAATAAATTTAAAATGGTTGGAATTGATAATCATGAGAATATTAAAATATTCATTATTAATAAAATTTGCAAGAGTGAGTGTTACGGTTAGGTAGAAATAAGAAAAAGCTTTTTATTGAAAGTTATTTAGATAGGATAAATATTTCTAGCTAATGAACAAAGAATATATGATAGGTATGTTAGTTAATGAATATAAATAAAGAATATAATTTGTAGCGAAGCAAAAAAACTTAAGGAAATATTCACAATAGAGTAGCAGATAAGAAGATCTTAATGAAAAAACTCGTAAATTGGTGTATATGTAATGTAGAATTTAAATTAAGCAGAAAAGTGTATATGGAAATTAGAAAGAGCGACATATGTAGAGTTTAGGTTGTATGGGTGGTTTAAAAATGAAATAGTAAGAAGGCTGCAGATAATCAAATGGATATACATAGATGTATATAATACTGACCTTCTTTTTTTTTTTTTTAAGAAAGCCGTTACTTCTGTATGATGAACATAACAAGGTGTCCTTTTACAACTGATGTGCAAGTTGCAAAATTTCTTTATAAACAATATTTCTAGTCAATGTGACATTTGTGTCTTCAACAGTTGGAGGATGTATAAGAACTTTGACAGAAGCTCCATTTTTTGCTCGAGAAAGAGCAACATATAATTGACCATGACTAAAGATCGGCTCTCTTAAGTAAATACCAACAAAATCTAAGGTTTGACCTTGAGCTTTATTAATAGTCATTGCAAAGCATAATTTGACTGGAAATTGTGTTCTCACAAAAGGAATTGGGCATTTTTGCTTGTTTGAAGATTCTAAAGGTATTCTAGGAATAAATGTTTGTTTTCCTTTAAAATGGCCTGTTGCAATTTCAGCATGAATTACTTGTTGGCCGAAATTTTGACAAATTAATCGTGTACCATTGCAAAGACCTTCAATAGGATTTATATTCCTCAATAGCATAATCGGACAACCAACCTTTAAAGTCAATATATGGGGTGGTAGACCAGGTGTGGTCATAGAGTTCAAAAAATCCTCATATTGACTTTGGTGTGATGGGTCACAAGCTTTGTTAAAGCTAATAAATTCTTTTGGTTGTCCAGCAAATTTATTGATCAAAATTTGATTGATTTCATCAACATAATCATTTTTTGGTGCTAAAATCAACCTATTTATCACTAATGAAGGACTGGAGAAGAAGAGGTCCAGGCATGGGAAGACTATTTGAATTAAATCATTTAATGATTTTTGGGACTCCACAAAAGGCAATAGCATGGTATTTGGAATTTGAATTCTATCATCAATGACTTGAGGTTCAGTACCATCACCGACTCTAAGCAAAAAATTGTTGAACAATGGATCTTCTTTAGCACGCATATTTTCTCGCAAAAATAGCCTTTCAACGTATTGGTTCAATAAAGAACTTGCAAAACTTGCATCAATCATGTCTTCTTTGTTTCCTCCAACTACAACTGGCATAATTTGTCTATAATCACCTCCAAAAACAATAACTTTAGCACCAAAAGGGACGCATGAACCAGTTATATCTTGCAAAATATCATCTAAAGCCTCAATTGTTTGCCTTTTAGCCATCGAGACTTCATCCCAAATTATTAACTTCGCACTCAACAACAACTTAGCAAAAGTGGTTTGTTGACTTATCCTACATTTTGTTTTCCCATCTATATCTATAGGTATATTGAATCGAGAGTGTGCTGTACGACTTCCGGGCAAAAGCGCTGCAACTATACCAGAAGTTGCAACAGCTAATGCTATGTTACCTTTTGATCGGACATCAGCTAAAAGAGCACGATATAAATAGGTCTTCCCACTTCCGCCTGGGCCATCTACAAAATAAATACCACTTAGATTAGAATAAATTTTTTTTGTAATAGTATTAAATGCATACATTTGATCATCATTTAATGTTTGAATTGAAAGTAAGTCAGCTTCTGGTATTTCGATGTTTTGTTCATGGTTAAATTCTCTTGTATATTTATCAATATCGGAAAAGTGGATTGGAGAAGAAGTTAGTTGGAAGTCTTTCAAAGATTTGCCTAAGTTCTCCAAAAATTCATTGATTTGTTTTAATACTGTGAGCTCAATTTTATGATTTGAGAAATGTTGATCATTGCGGAAATCTTCAGACATGGCACGTTTGAATTTTTCCCACAATGTTTTTGGGTTTGATGGAGAACAATAAACCAAAATAGTAGCAAAAAGCCTTCTTAAACTATAAGGCATTTGATATTGACTTGCTTCTTCAAGACATTGTTCTAAAGAATCATCTGACTCTAACAAACCTAAACTTGCAGCTGCATTTCGGAATGTATGGTGGCATGTGCCAGAAACAATTTTCAAAAAATCAAAAGATATTGGGCATCTAATATTTTGTAATAGAATTCTCAAATAATATCTTTCACCTTCAATAGGACTGGCATTAACAATTCTACCAACAACAATGCCATTTTTTCTAGGTGTCCAGATTTTATCTTGAGAATTCCATACAAAATATTGAGGGAACTCTTTGTATAGCAAATTCAAACTCTTTGCTCTTTCATCATGAGCATTCATGTAAAAAAATTCTGTGAGCATTGTTTTTGATGCCATTGGGTTAGAAACTACTTGCTCTAAAGTTTGGGTACATCTAAATGATATATATTGATAATTAGGAATATGCAGTTGTAAAGTAATAACAGAAGGATGTATTTCGCTCATTGAAAAACCAAAAAGCCTCCAAGCTGATTCTGGAGCTGCGATCCATCTAGCTGATTGGAATTGCTTAATTTCATCATAAACGGTAGACGAATCATTTGCAACAACATTGTAAGCCACTCGATCATGTCCTTTATATATGTACTTATATAAGTACTTAACTAATTTTATATCAGAGCAAATTTCCACATTAATATGACAGTCAAACTTTGCTATTAAATAAGGACAATATGGTACAACCCAACGATTGTCAAGAATTTTTTTTCTGACAGAAGCAATCATTCCATTGTTCCTTCTTCTATAATTAGGGTATGAATTCTTTCCATGAGATGTAATATCACAAAAGTCTTTTGGATAGTGATTTTTACATGAACCATTTCTCATACACACAGAATTTATATTTAAGTTACCACAAGGGCCATGCATCATATGTTTAACAACCAAAGAATATAGATAAGGGTGTGTGGTTTTATCAGGCAATTCTACACTTATAAATTTATCATATGCATCTGGAGATTTGATTTTATAAGTGCCTTTTATTATTAATAACCAATGTGCATGAGGCAGGCCTCTCTTTTGGAATTCAATAACATAAGTATAAGCTATAATATCTCCAAGAAGTTTTTTATTTATCAATTCATCTTTAAGTTCTTGAAGTCTAGCTCTAAATGCTCGAGCTATCAAATCTGGTCGGTTTTGGGCGGATTCATGCTCAAGTTTATTCACAGTGATCTCTGCCCAATTTGGGTTGCAAGTTATTGTGAGAAAGATATCTGGTTTGCCATATTTCTGGACTAAGGTCATAGCATCCATATATCTTTTATGCATATCGCGAGGACCTCCTATAAAAGATGCAGGCAGAATAATGCGTTGGCCAATTTTGTTAGGGTCATTTTCACCATGTATACCAAGACTATCTATTATGCCCTGGAGAGATTCCAGTCTAGCTTTTTTCTATCGTTGTTGAAGATGGAAGTAATCTAGTCGTTGGGTCTCTACCTTGATATACATATCATTTAAGTATTGCTGCAATAGTATGCCAGAGTATAGTAATATTGAATTGTCTCTTGGACGTATTTGCAGCCTATAACAATAGTATTCTCGAGCAGATACAAAACCCTTCTTATGCGAGAATTTTTGCATCACTACGAGTAACAAAGAGAAGGTACATTTAAGAGAGATGATAAGGTAATGTAGTAAAAGCAAAATTGAAGTATGTTGAACATAAAAAAAAGTAGCTGAAACACATGCCTGCTGCTTCTGACTCGAGCAATTGCACACCAGAAGAAACATGTGAAGGGTCAGTTAAATGCTCACCATCACAAACTCTTAATCTTTTTCTGGCAGCCGATATCTCTACCTGAGGTGGAATGATCCTTTTGATACCTACATGCCATCCAGGTTCACCACGAGCAAATAACAAAGGGTATTGCAAAGGATCGTAGCATCCATAGTAATATTGTACATTTTGGCTTTGACCAGATTTTGTATATACTCTAATATCTCGGCATTGAGATTCGTTAGAGTGATCTAAGTCTTGCCAAATTGCTGCTACTTGTTCAACGGTAGGAACATTATATGTGCGTTGGTCTAAGCCAGGATCAGTTCTTAAGAATATTTGACATTCAGGCAAATGCTCGTTTTCTCGCAATAAGCGGAAAAAAATAGAGTATGGATTATCTTTTAAAAGTTTCATAATCAAGACCACTAATTCTTCTTTCAATTTATCAGAGATGGCCATGCGATTGTTTACCTCATTTTCCACATCATGAAAATAAAGCTGCAAATTTGTTGGTTTACCGTCAGTGGGAATAAGATCATTAATGAAGTGATAAACCATTCCTTGGACTTTAAATATGTACACATTCTTCTCATTACGGCAAAGGTTTTTATCATACATAACTCCAAGAGAAGTGAAAGCAAAATTATTATTGTATGTATAGGAATTAGCTCTGAAATGTACAGAAATGTCTGAATCTCCAAGGAATAAATTCCTTAATTGCTCAGGAGCATCTAGGGAGGAAAGTAACACTTGACCTTTAGAACAACAAAAACCAGGAGGTTCTCGATGGAACCGAATTGCATCACAATATGTGCATGAGGGTGATTCTGGAAGACACCATGTATGATCAATGATATGAAGAAGACGTTGGAAGCCAATAGATGTCGAATCTAGAACGACGGCTTTGTTCATAAATGGTACGAACCCTCCTTTATTACCTTTAAATATGATAGAAAAGAAAAAACAAAACAAACAACAATGGAAGAACAAAAACATTAAAAACTTTAAAGATATAAGATGGAAATATATATATGATGGTGAGGATAGTATGTTGATTTATTACCAGCTGTATAGTGGATGATTTCGTCCTCGGGAGCCTCTAAATCTATAGGAAGATCAAACGAAGGAGGTTCATTCAACAATGCAAATTCGAGTATTTCATTTTCTACTTGGGTGTCAGCTTGAACGAAATATTGAGATGAGCTACTGTACTGCGCTGGAACAGAGTTAGAAGAGCAACCAACTTCTTGTCTTGTTAAATCAAGAGGAGGCGGAGCAGCAGTTGGTAATATTCTTCTAATTGAATTTTTTTGTGCATAAGTTGCTCTACGACGGGCGTTAAGTTCATTTTTTTTAGCAATAGACATTTGATTATAAGCTTCTCTTCTTTTTGCATTGTATTGCGCTCGTTTGGATATCATATAACTTGGTGTGGCTTCATTGGGCTCCATGTATCATCAAGTGGATAAGGAATATTATGTTCTACAGAATACACATAAGAAGATAAGTAATGATAGGATTGAAGAAATGAGAGCTAATTTGAAAATATCAATAACCATTAGGTGGATAATAAGCAGTAAAAAAAACTAAACAAATATGTCTTTAAATAAAGAGCTAAATAAAACAAAGCACATGTTGCATAATAATTGGCACAAAATAAATGTGAGTATATAAATGAGAGGTTTCATAAGAAAAATCCAATTTATGTAAGTCAATGAAAGGTTTGATAGCAAAAATGCAGTGATGAAAAGAAAGTGACAATGAGAAATGATAGACTAACGAATTTCATTATTAGGCAAATCAAGAGAAAACACTTACAAACTGCAAGGTATTACGGAATTGAAGAAGCTTGTTAGAACACGATCTTGACTGCAATAACACCTGTATTTTGTATAGATTGGAAGATGAGAAAATAAAGCTGGAATCTTAATTATAGAAATGAGACATTAATAGAAGCCGGTCGCATAACAAACAAATCAGTGCCTAAGAAAAGCTCTTTGTTTGTACAATTAAACAAAGATATTTATGTTGTATGAATAGTAATGCCTTTTACGACATTCATGAATAACAAAATAACATAATAAATGAAGTATTTAAATTTCGTTCGAACACTAATATTGATTTGAGAAATGAAAATGCTTGATTTATCAGAATATATCATACATTTTAGACCGTAGAGTAAGATAAAAAAAAAACCATAGTATCAAAATATTAACAAATATGATTAAAAATGAATATTAATTACCAAATTTTGAATGTTAAAATAATTACTGAAAATGTAATATAATTAAAGATGTTAGCAATTTATTTTAAGATTTAATAATAATGGGGGTGTCTTTCTATTCAAAAAGACAGAAGAAATTGCAAAGTCATAAATGAAAAGGAATGACAACAAATTATTTGGAACAAATAGTCAGAAGGGAATTCAAAAAATACAATATTTTGAACAAATATTAAATGCGGAAAAACAATTTTCAAATAAAAAATAAGTGAAGAGAGAAAAACATATGACAAAAAATACACACGCACACACACACACATATCTATCTATCTATATATATATATATATATATATTATCTAAATGTAATATAATATGATTATGTTGAATTGTCTGACATCAACAAACAATCAAGTTTTATTAATATAATTAGAATGAAAATTTGTTTTGCTAGGATATTCTTGTAAACTAATCGATAATAGCATTGTATTACGTTGATTTTTCAATAAAAATAAAACGTATATCGTAATTGTAAGATTTTTATAAGAACAGAAATATAAAGTTTATAAGTTCAATAAATTTGAAATTATTAATGAAGGTAATATAAAACTAAAAACAAGATTATAAAATCTATAGAGTGTGCTTTACCGAGAAATATATATATATATATATATATGAATTAGCAAATGAAAGCTTTTATATTTGTATGAGATTAAATCAAGAACAAAATAAATAAGTCGAAATTATATGATGCTAGAGATAGTTTTTCTTTTTGTAATTATTACTACGTTTTATAAACTGCATTCATATTGTTTGCAGTTGGATCAAGTTATTGACTTTATAAGATAAATAAAATTATTTGTGGTGAAATTATTCGAACATAAATAATTATGATTAATTGATTGTGACGTCTAAAAATTTATAAAGTATTTGCTAGTAAATGTTATTTGTATGTATTGCAAAAAAAAAAATATAACCTATACGTAAATGTGATTATAAACTTGGTAAAGCATAATTAAACCATATAATGTTAATTGTACTCACCAGTTAAGTATTTACATATACCGTTCCTATTGATTAAACCCAAATACATGGATATGGAATTGCAACAATTCACACATATTGATATAAAAATATTAAATGATATATTAAATTCCTAAGATTACATAGATGCTTATATGATATTGTCTTATGTATTCTAATATAATATAAGAATTTAGATATCTATTGATGCACAACACGCCTTTATTGGCGTATATTTCTTTATTTTTCTATTTTATGTTCAATTTTTTTTTAGTATTTCTTCAAATCCATAACTACAATTGATACTTCAATACATTGAGTTTATTTTTTTATATCAAAGCAGTGCCTATGAGTATAAGACATCATCAAAATTAATATCTATGCATCTAAATTCAAAGAAAGAGTACAGCAAACTGAATTAATCAGTGATACATTCGTCCTATGGTACTATTGGTAAATCAATTAATATTTCAACATTTTCCTGAAATATTTATTAGTTCAGATCAGATTTACTAGACCAGGATTAACTTCTTGTTTCCTTCAATATATATTTCCTCTCCACTCAATTTCTTTGAGATTAAGGAAAAAAAAAAAAAGAAAAAAAGAGACAAAATTATTTATGTTTTCATGTGGTAAACTATTCTAGATTAATTGTACAATGACTTCTTTCCTTTTTCCTGAAAAATCAATTATGTGGCTGAATAAATCTTTGTGATTGTACTCCTATGTCAAATGAAAACCTTTCATAGGAAGTATCGCGGTTACTACATGTTCAAGAGATGATTTATTAATCTTGTTCCCTAATCTAACGGTACTTCATATGTGCTTCTATTCTGTACATATGGAATTTTGTGTGTATAGTGGAGTCGTTTCGTGGTGCAAAGGGGGGGGTTGGTTGTTTCTACCGGTCAAGAATCAAGTGCGACAACAATCGCTGGTGCCAGGTTTGGGGAGGAGGATGGCGGAACAACTGATAAAAATTTTTTGCAACATGATTGAAAATTTTTGGGCCATTTTTTTTTTTTAATTTTTCTTACAGACAGAACATGAGTAGTATATTTTTAATTTTTTCAACTGGTTGAAGAAGGTGTGGTTTGGTTATATTGAAGAGAAACGGGTTGTGAAGTCGGACTTGGGAAGCGGATTTGGGGGCATGACCGGACAAAGGGTGTGAATTTGGGTTATGTTTGTAAAAGATGAACAAATTTTGTGGGATTTTTTTTATTTTATTTTGAAAATAAAGCATAAAACACAGAAATCTATTTGTGCAAGTAAATTAACAAGTCGACTTGCCTCAACAAACGAGCTCGAAGATGCAGTAGAGCGTAAGATGAAGTGGGGTGGTCTGATAGACTGTTTGCTTTGGGAAGAAGTTTGATTTGAGAAGGTCACAGTGGAAGGGTGAGGCATTAAATTGCGCAGGAAAACCAATCAACTTACACGATCAGATAGAAATTAAGTCACTTGCCCATGCAAATCATGAGATTGGTAGTGCGCATCAAACATATCATATCAATAGGTCCATTTTTTATTACAAATAAAGAGCTGTATATTTTAACTTCTTGCAATTGAAATTATTGCATAATGAATATTTCTGCCCATCAAATATATCATATCAATCACTGTATATTTTAACTTCTTACAATTGAAATTATTGCATAATGAAGAAGAAGAGAGAAATGGAGGACTTTAATCAAAACGGAAAGATAAAATTGATGTTGACATTGAAATTATTGCATGGTGTCTTTTTCAAAATATGAAAAATGGAAGATTGATGTTGACATTGAAATTATTAATCAAAACGGAAAGAAAAAATTGATGTTGACATTGAAATTATTGCATGATGTCTTGGCCAGGGGAAAGACAGAGAGAACGAAGAGAGAGAGAGAAAGCAGAAATCTGATAAGAAAAAAGAAAGAAGAAAGAGAGAGAAATCAAGAGATTAAGAAGGGAGAGGGGGGAACAGATTTAAATCGAGATAGCCTCCGCCTCCGCCATACCAACCGTCCGGGGAAGAGACAGAGAGAGCGAAGAGATCGAGACGGGAGATCTGAGAAGAAAGAAGAAAGAAGACGAATATGTGACAAACAAACAACAACAAAATCCAAATTAGTTTTAAATGTCCTAGGCAAAATCCAAATTAGCATTAACTGTCCGCAACAAACAATAGCAAAATCCAAATTAGCATTAATCAAAACTTTGAATGGAAATTAGCATTAACAAACAACAGCAAAATCCAAATTAGCATTAATCAAAACTTTTGATGGTAAATTAGCATTAAATGTCCGAAACCAACAACAGCAAAATCCAAATTAGCATTAATCAAAATTTTTGATGGTAAATTAGCATTAACAAACAACAGCAAAATTCAAATTAGCATTAATCAAAACTTTTGATGGTAAATTAGCATTAAATGTCCTATGCAAAATCTAAATTACCATTAAATATCTTTGAAAAAAACCATCACAAAAGTAATAAATTAAGACGCAAGAACTGGTGGGAAGCTAAATCTGCTGCAGTCGATGGCTAAAATGAGTTTGCAACCGGGCGACGAACTTGATGTTGACATAAGAGTTGATGGTAAATTCGCATTAACAAACAACAACAAAATTCAAATTAGCATTAATCAAAACTTTTGATGGTAAATTGGCATTAAATGTCCTATGCAAAATCTAAATTACCATTAAATATCTTTGAAAAAAACCATCACAAAAGTAATAAATTAAGACGCAAGAACTGGTGGAAAGCTAAATCTGCTGCAGTCGATGGCTAAAATGAGTTTGCAACCGGCCGACGAACTTGATGTTGACATAAGACCTTCGCTCTTATATAGAAGAGTAGTAACAAACAACAGCAAAATTCAAATTAGCATCAATCAAAACTTTTGATGGTAAATTAGCATTAAATGTCCTATGCAAAATCTAAATTACCATTAAATATCTTTGAAAAAAACCATCACAAAAGTAATAAATTAAGACGCAAGAACTGGTGGAAAGCTAAATCTGCTGCAGTCGATGGCTAAAATGAATTTGCAACCGGGCGACGAACTTGATGTTGACATAAGACCTTCGCTCTTATATAGAAGAGTAATATATATATATATATATATATATATATATATATATAATACTGAAAACAGGAAAAATAATAATGATGAGATGAAGATTTTTCACATTAATTAAGTATCCGTTTGGATGGGCTTAAAAAAAAGTGTTTTTTGAATGGTACTTTTTACAGTAGATTTTTTTTTTAAGCCAAACAATTTTGTATTTGGATACAATAATTAGGAGTGTCTTAAAAAATACTTTTATTTGAAGCTACGGTGGGGTAGCTTTTAGAAAAAAATTCATTTTTGACTTTTTTTTTCCCTGATTTCTGCTTTTTTTTAGCAAGCCTATCCAAATAAATTTTTTTTTGCTCGGAAGTACATTTTTTTAACAAAATAAAAGTGCTTATTCTCTAAAAAAAATCAATCCAAATGGGTTCTCAATCGTATAGATAATCGGAAAATAAGTGAGTTAATAAGCCCCTACTATCTTTGTTGTTTTTTGCATTATCTTTGTAGTTACTGAGTTTTGTTGATATAATTATGAAATTTTAAGTCAATTGTATTATATTTGTAGTTTTTGCATTATCTTCGTAGAACCGAGATTTATTGACACAATTGTGAAATTTTAATTTTTAAGTCAATTGTGTTATATTTTTAGTTATCGAGTTTACCCTCGCTGCCTTGCTATTATAATTATGAAATTTTAAGTCAATTGTGTTGTCTTCGTAGTTTTTGCATTATCTGTGTAGTTACCGAGTTTATCGCTTTGTTGCTATAATTACCTTGATTCTTAAACTTGATAAGTTAACTCCTGGTGCAATGGATTGTTTTAGCCAATTGCAAAGTATAAGACACATTTGGATGTGTCCCTTTTTTTAAATATATATAAACATTTATTTTTTTGTAAAACGAATTCTAATAAAAAATTGTGTTTGAATTGACTTTTAGGGGGGAAAAAAAATCCATAAAAAAAGCCCAAAAATGACTTTATTTTAGAAGATATCCATACTAGTCCCAAATAAAATGCAAAATTTCTTGGTTTCATTTTTTTTTTTTCGTAAAAAAAAAAACTCTGCTATAAAAAACATAATACAAGAAGCATTTTTAAAAAAACATCTAAACAACCCTAAGTTGAATTGAATTTTAATTTGAGATTATGATTTAAAAGATAATTTAGTTGACTTACTTTAAAATTTGTCAATTTATAACCATTGGGTTGTATTTCAGTAGTAGGGTTATGAGAGTTTAAAATTGATACTATTGAGGTATTGAATTCGAACTTTATTATATTATTTCCTTGTTCTTGTGAGTGTGTGTGTTTGAGCTTACACATATTTTTAGGGAAAAAAAAAGTAATAATAAATGAGAATATACAGGAAATCTATATATTTTGCTTTATTATATTCAAGATAGATTACATAAGTCAAGTTTTTCTTCCCTGCCTCATGCCCTTGAATAATTTCGTGGAGGGTAACTAAAATCTCAAATTTATGTAATCTTTATCTTCATTTTAGCCAACAATGAAAGTCAATCAATAGTTTTGCATGATTGGTGCCCATATTATTGATGTTCTTTGTTTTATGCTGTGCTTTTACCCAAATAAAGTAGAAAACCATGAGGATGTCCAAATACTATATCTGAATGATCAAATAACAAAAAAGAATAAAAAGTATTAAAAGCTGTTTTATAAGTTCACTTCAATAATTTCTCAGCAACCCCTCTAGTTCTGTCAGTTCCAATTGGTGTATACTAATTATTATTTTGTTTTGAAACCTCTATTAGGGGCCTAAACACAGGAACGGTTTATCCTAAAGTTAAACCATACCTTATAACAAAATGGGGGAGAAATGACCTAAAATTCCGTAATAAGTAGATACTTATCTATTGCAACAAATTTTTTCTACCAATATGATTTTTTTTCTTAATACACATATCGACCGTGAATATATCACTTATCTGCACTCTTGTCTAAACCAACATTTGCGATCTAATACTTTATATATGGTAATATATAAATTAATAAATGAAATAAGATATTCAAGTGAATATAAAATTTTAAGGTAGTCGCCCAATAGTTAAATTTGGTCGATTTCAATAATTGATGGCCTGAAAAAGAATCTCTGTCCGTTGTGATGAATAGACATCAATGATTAATGAATGAAATAAGAAAATCATCAATATATTCAAATATAAAATTTAAGTTAGTCACCCAATTAGGGTTGTCAACGGAGCAGATTTTAATCCGAATCTGATCTGAATTTTAGCATATTAGATTGATTAAAATATCCGATTGATCAGATACGATAATAAATATCTGTAATCTGAAATAAGTGGATTGGATGTGGAATCAAGTAGTCCGATCCGTTAAAGATCCCAATCCGAATTTTTATAACAAATTTTGTTAAATTAATACATTATATATAATATAATAGTAGTAAAGATATTTTAATAGAATGTAATATATATGCCATTATAATTAATAGGGATAATTACGTCTACACCCCCTGAGGTTTGGTATAATTACCGATACACCCCCTAAGGTTTGAATATTTACAATTACATCCCCTATTCAAATATTTAATTCGAAACCCTGATAGTTTTATGAAAAAGACATTATTGCCCTTAAATATTTGTACCAAAAAAAATATAAAAAAAATCAGAAAAAAAGGGTTTTGTGGGTTGACAAAAATGCCCCTCGTTCTCTTTTCCGTCTCCTTTTTTCCTTTTTCCTTTTTTCCCCCTTTTTTTCTTCTTCTCCTTTTTTCTTTTTCTTTTTTTTTTTTTTTCCCTTTTTCTCTTCTTCTTCATCTCTTCCAGTTATCTCTCCACCTCATTCTTCTCCACCGGCGCCACCGTCTCCACCCCCTACCGGCTGCCCCCACCCCATCCCGATTCCCTCGCCCGCCGCCGCCCATCGCCTCCCTCGCCCAATCCACGCCCACCGCCCCGATCCCGTTGCCTGCCACTGCCGGCCATCTCCTCCCCCGCCCAACCCAACCCCCATCCCGCCCACCCTCGCCCACCGCCCCCATCCCCTCCCCTCCCCTCCCCTCCCCCGCCCAACCCAACCCCCGCCCATGGCCCCCATCTCCTCCCCCGTCCAACCCTCCCCAAACCCCAATTCGTCGCCCCCATCCCCTCGCCCGCCGCCGCCCATCACCTCCCTCGCCCAACCCACGCCCACCGCCCCCATCCCATCACCCGCCACCGCTGCCCATCCCCTCCCCTCCCCTCCCACCGCCTATCCCCTCCGCCTCCCAACCCCACTCCACTCCCCTTGCCGCCCGCCGCCGCCGTCGCCGTCCATAGTGGTAGATCTAGGATGATGATAATAATGATGATGATGGTGATGGTAATGGTGGTGGTGATTTTTGGAAGGTTTTGAAGATGATGAAAATGGTGATTTTAATTTAAAAGAAATTAATAAATATCTCATATTATATAAAATTAAGAAAAAGAATTTTAAAAATAATTATTAAATTTATGAAATTAAATTTTGTCCTTGAGGATTACAAATAACTTTTTAAATATCTTGAAATATTATTTAGATCACTTTATGGGTATTATAGTCATTTTGAAAAGTCAAAATTATGTGATAATTAAATTCCTATCAATTGAAGGGTATTTTTGGAAGTTTATAGTTCAAGACTAATGGTTTTAAACAAAAACCCTAACGGCCACTAACAGAAGGAGTTGTTTGTTAACGGTTCTAACGCAGAGGGGGTGTAATTGTAAATAGTCAAATGTCAGGGGGTGTATTGGTAATTACACCAAACCTCAAGGAGTGTAGATGTAATTATCCTTAATTAATAATATACTATTTATTATTTTCCAAGGTATTTCTTTTAACAAAATATTGTGTAATTTTCATACATATTCTAAAATATTTTTCTACTTTCTTTAATTTTATTTTTAAGTGTAAATTCTTCAATGTTATTTATTAAAATTGGATTCGGATTCGGATTCGAATCGCATTGATTTGCTCAAGATTCGACCCATCAAAAATCCTAAATGTTGATATAATTAATGGGCTAAAAAAGGAAACTTGGTCCATTTGGATGAAAGTACTATAAAAATCCTTAAATGAAGTAAGGAGTCCTTGGAAATTGAAATTTAAGGGAGTTGTCCAATAGGTAGAGCCTGTTCGGATGGACTTTTTTTTAGAGGAGAAGTACTTAATTTTTGGAAAAAAAATAATTCAATTAAAAAAATTTATTTGGATTGGCTTTGTAAAAAAACAAAAAAAGAAGTCAAAAAGCCAAAAAGTGACTTTTTAGTAGATATCCAAAATAGTTTTAAATAAAAGTACATTTTAAAGTATTTTTAATTAATACATCAGAATGCAAAACTGTTAGTTTTTTTTAACTCTAATATGAAAAGCTCAACCCAATAAATACTTTTTTAAGCCAATCCAAACAGGTAGGGTTGTCAATGGGTTGGACATGGAGCGAATATGAAAAGTCCGAATCCGATCCAAATCGTATAATATATTACATTAAACACTATTAAGTCCAAATCCGGAAAAAAAAATTGAAACCCAATAAAAAAATTTGATTTAATTAATAGTTAAAAAAATTGAAACTTTAAAATCAAGTAACAAATAAAAAAATTACTTCTTTTGTAAAAAAAAAATTTAATGAAGTATGAAATTATTTTAGAATGTGTATAAAAACTTATACATTATTTTGTTAAAAACATTACGGTGAAAAGTAAAAATATTGTATGTTACTAATTATTATAGTTTATATATATTACATTCTGATATGCCATCTTTTTAATATTTTTTGGGCTTGAAAATCTGTTAAGAAATAAGGCTTGAAGATATCGTCCTGAATCCCAAGCTCAGAAAGGAACTCTCTGAAGCCGGCATCTGTCTTGAAGCCCAAGTTCAGGAAGGAATGTCTTGAAGTGATACATGTCCTGAAGATCAAGTTCAGGAAGGAGTGTCTAGGATTGATGCTCTTTCTGAAGCCCAATCCCAGGGAAGGACACCCAAGACCGACGCCCTTCCTGAAATCCAAGTCTCGGAAGAAATGCCCATGGCCAACATCTAGCCTGAAGCCCAGACCAAGGGGGATTCCTCCCTAGTCTTAGGCCTAGGCCAGTGGACTACTCAATAGAGGGGGATAAGTATGGACCAAATCAAGTGGATATGTACTAAATGTGGAAGCTTTATTTCTAGCTCCTAACAACCTTATCCCACCAAGATCTCAAAAAAAACCACCTTATCTCGAGTTTCAAGGCTGAATCCCGCAGGGCAGGTGTTCTCCCACCTTTATATAAGGCACAGTGGCCCACAAGGTGAAGGACATGAATTCTTGACACTCTAGAGCACTCTATATCACTTAATCACACTCTCCATGACTTTTTTAGAAATTTATTCATCATTTTATTATCTTTATTATTCATTTATCATTCTCGAATACAATACTCAGACAATTCAATACTTTTGTTTTGCCAGTTTCCTCCCCTGAAGTTGAGTATTATGACCCGAAGCGCTAAGACTCGTTTCCCTCGTTACAAATTTTGGGTGTTCGAAAAAACCATAAGCATCACATTCTATTTAAACTTCTTTATTAAAATTATATTTATAAGGTTATTAATTTAATAAAAAGTATCATTAAAGTCCAGATTCAGATATTTAATGAATCAAACTGCTTATTTCTATATTTTATCAATTTATTTCTAATTACCAATATTTATAATCAAATATGATCCATCATGTGTTTTAATCAATCAAACATGCTAAAATTCAGAGTGAACTTGAATTGATTAAAATTAGAATTCTCTCCATTGACAGCCCTACCAATGAGCTTAAAAAGGTTGTGGCCCAATAGTTTAAATTATTAATTAATGACCTCAAAGAGAATATTGGCCCATTTCACTTATGGATGACATAAGAAAACCATGCGAATTAAAATTTCAAATGGATCAATGTGCAATAATTAATGGGCTAAAAATTGGCCCAATGGGCCACAAAATTATTATTTGTGTACTATACCCTCTTTCCTATTTACTGTTGCCAACTTTTGGGCATGATTTAACTAGGTTTTATATAGCTGTTCATTAATTTCTATGCGTGTATTGGTAGAGATTTAAACTATAGTGTGAGAATGTTGAATGTGTTAGTATATCTTGAGATCCAGAGTGCAACATTTTTTGAATGAATGAATTGATTCTAATGGAGCATATCGGGTTAGGATATAAAAATTCACAAAAAAGAGAAAAGAATCTAAACTAAAATTCGAGCTTAACAAAGTAATCTTACTAAGGTGATACATATTGGAGCTTACATCTTTGCTTATACAGTAACGAGGACTGCTTCCCATGGTGGCTCAATCCTAGGGTTTTACTGAATTGTTTGAGACGACAGATATTGTTCTACCCCTCATTGTTGCTTTTCGTATCACTTAAGAAAATTTATCAAGAAACTACTTCCCGTGGTGGCTCAATCCTGGGATTTTACTAAATTGTTAGAGAGGACAGATATTGTTCTACCCAAAATTGTTGTTGTTCGTGTCACTTAAGAAAATTTGTTAAGAAAAGATAACATTCATCAAGTACATCGACATAAATGTAACAAAAGAAGATGGTTGGCTTTGGCCTTGGACAGTCTCTTAGAGACTGTTGGTTGTTGTGGGCTGTTCTATGACTTGCATCTACAGAGGGATGCCTACCATAGCTCCTCCAAAACTGGCGTCCCACTTGTTAACCTCACTCTTCCAATTACCTCTGTCAAATTATGGAATAATTAGATATTTTGATGGGATTAGATACCAAACAATTTTTAGATGATATTGTTAGACGGATATTACTATTGACAGTTACCAAATTTAAGTAGATAATGATATAATTTTTAGAAACCTCCACGCTCTCATCCCGTTCCTGGATGTGCTTGTGCGTAATTGCACTGTCGGGGCGTGACATTCTCCCAATATCCTTGCTTTGGCAGTGTACCAAGCTATAGATACTAAAAAAAACTCGAGTTCGAAGATTTTGTTAAGAAATTGGGGGGGTTTTCTCTCCCAATTTAAAGACTTCAGTGAGACGATGGGGTCTTTAGTCACCTCTATCACACGTGTTAGATGAGGTAGGAGTCTTTATTTACTTCATTACACGTGTTAGACTATCCATATTTTAGCTTTGACTACAACAATTTGCAGTATGTTTAGGACTATCCATATTTTTGCTTTGACTACTACAGTTAATGTATGTTATTTTGGTTATCACAAGGAAGTAATGATTATCACAATTATGCATTCGAATTAGTATGTCTGTATTATTATATTAAAATAACAAGGAAGTAATGGTTATTACCAAAAAACACAAGGAAGTAATGGTTAGCACAATTATGTGTTTTTTAATATAATTTCTATAAAATTCGATCTTGTTTAGATACCAAAAAAGCTAACCGGACTCAGATTCAAGAGCAAAGATAAATTCCAGTTGTAATCAAACAAGGCCCAAAATTTAAATTATAAATTGGTACGCACATGTGTTTGGCAAGAAAATGTCGAGACCACAAAAGAAATTGCTCAGTTTTGTGTTATCAACATGACTATGCATTTTTTTTTAAAATATTATGCACACCTACCACCTATAATTTAAACTCAATTGACGATACTCTTGACAGCTTTAAAAACATGGTGCATGCCCTTTAGAGTCAAAGGCCCTCGAACATGCCTATGCTTACCGTTACTTGGGTTTCAAAATTTGGTAAGAGTTATAAAAATTCAATTATAATATATATATATAAAAGAAAAAAGAAAGACAATAAATGAAACCATTTTCCGTACATAAAAACAAGACCCAAATTATGATTTTCAGGGTAATTCTCAGCCAAAACAATATTTTTTAGGTTCATACTAAAAATTTTCACTTTTTTTGAAATTTATTTGAGCTTCATACCAAGTCAAAAGGCGCGTATGATATTGGGATGAAAAGGGTAATAATTTCTTACAATGTAGAACAATTTCTTTCGCTATCATTTATGATGCACGGACACGGATACATGAACACGGACACGACACAATATAGACACAGTGATACGAAAAATTTTAAAATTTTAAGACATGATATGGCTTAATACAATTATCAAAATATTTTGTTATATTATAAATTGATTCACTAAAAGAAAATATTTAAATTTAAGATTCAACAATCTTTTTTAATAGATCATGGATATAAATGGCATAAAATCCAGTTAATTAATTAGGCTGAGTAAAATCATGAAATGTAACTACAAAATATAGTTATGCCAAATATTCTTACTAATTTACTTTATATAATCTAATAAAATTGAAGTTATAAAAGTCCGTGTGGATGAATTTCAGACGGATTGGCGGCCCAAACAAAGTAGAATAGTGACAAACTAAGTTGGGAAATTCTATTGTTAGTCACAGTTCGTAGGTGACTAACGTTAGTCACCTTTAATTCTAGTCATTAGATATGTGATATTTAATCTAAACCATTAATCTTTATATGACTTGCAACCTGTTATGCATGTAAATTGAAAAGGCTACCTGCTATACAGGTTAGCAAGGGATTTTTTTATACAACCATTATTATAGTAGACCATTTATAGCCCACTATATATTAACCAATTAAAATTTTATTTTTAAAATAAAAAAGGAAACCATAGTACTCATTATAATTGTTTTATTTTTTTAATACCATTGTACC
Organism: Petrea volubilis; assembly: GCA_026212405.1. NCBI lineage: Eukaryota > Viridiplantae > Streptophyta > Magnoliopsida > Lamiales > Verbenaceae > Petrea > Petrea volubilis. Next base: position 26,804,340 of record CM047874.1, on the reverse strand, counting down.
ATTATAATACTGTAGTACCATTATAATCAATTAAGTTTTTATGTTTTAATACCATGGTACCATTATTTTTATTTTTAAATTATAAATACCATGGTACTTTTTATAACTTTCTTTTTTAATTTTAGAAATGTGTATTAACAAGGATAATTAATTGAAAATTATGATAAAAAAAATTAAAAGACTAAATTGATACCAAAATAAATGTTATTTATAACTCAAAAATTCGAATATATGTTAATAGTTGATAAAAATTTACATTTAATTTAATTTTTAACATATTTCAAAAAGTGTATCACATTCATTATAAATTATTTTAAGAATATACATAGAATATGAACATCTATTTTTTAAAAAAGAAAACAATGTTTATAAAATATGGATATCATTATCAAATAAACTGTTTATATTATCCATAGATTTACTTCAAAATGATTGATCTGTGGTGATATTGAATAATGTATTTTTAAAACCAATTTGTATGTATAAAATACGAAGAGAGGAACACAACAAGCATTAGTTGGTAAAAGAAATTGTGCTTTGATTATTAATGGAGGTATGCTATGAAACACAATAATAATAATAATAATAATAATAATAATAATAATAATAATATAAAAATCGTTGATTGACTTGAATAGTTATGTTTCATATGTATAATGAAATATTATTTGTACATAGTTTGTTTGACTTATTTAAAATAAACAAAATAAATGTAAATAGTTTATTTGAATTTATTTTTTTCCTAGAATTTGTATTTTATTTGTATGTCTATGAATTCATATAATATTTTTCATACTAGCGAGTCAATATTTTTAATGATAACTTGGAGAAAATATAAGTACTTATATGATTCAATGTCGGATATTATAATAATAATAATAATAATAATAATAATGTTAGTTAAATTCATCCATGCTTAAAAGAGAATAATAATATTATTATTTTGTAAGTAATGAAATAAAATATGATGCAATTTTTATTTAATTGAAGCTAAATATTTAAATTGTAGTAGAAATAATTTATCCTAAGAAGTCTTAATAATTAAGGAATTTTTTTGTTTAAAGCTAATAATTAAATGAATGATTTGAGAGAGAGATAAATCGAATATGGAACGTTATATATATATATATAGAGAGAGAGAGAGAGAGAGAGAAATTAGGAAATATGGAGAGAGAGGGGGAGGAGAGAGAAATTTTGACTCATGATAGCAGGTTGCTTAAAAATTAAAAAAACCTGCAACCTATTAAAATATTTTAAAATTATATACGTGGCATTGTTTTAGAGGGTGACTAAGATTAGTCACCTACGATTGTGACTAATCATAGAACTCCCCAACTAAGTTTATGTTTCGATTAGGTTTGTATTAAGCAGTTGACTAAACGTATGTTTGGAAGAATTTTAAAAGAAAAACATTTATATTTGAAAAAAAAATACTTTGATGAAAAAAATTTGTGTTTGGTTGGATTCTTTTGAAAAAAAAGAAACCACAAGAAAAGCGAAAATTTATATTTGGGTTTTTTTTCGTTAATAATTGAAGGAAAGTGAAAAAGTCCCAAAATTGCTAAAAAAAATAGAATTTATAGGATCAAAATTGCAATTAACCCCTACAATTTCCTACCAATGTCATCAGCTGAAAAATTCTTATCCGAATTTAGTTTGACTTAACCCAATTGATCGGTCACTCCTCCTAAATTATATAACAATCATAAGACAAGTGTAAAATATTTGTTACATGATTAATACTGGCTTGTTTGAGTTGGATTTGGATTAGAATTTTTGATCATCAGCCTGTCTAGACGAAATACCACTTCTGTCCATGGTGTTGAGGTGGTGGCAGCACCACCGGTTGGGCTGAGTCGCCCCTCGACAGTGGTGGCGGACCCCCATAAGTTTGTAGTCCTCCAAATGATGATTGTGCCTCAAGCATGGGCTGCTCTCTAGTGGCAATTGCTGGATTTGAGTTTCTCTCTCTTCTTTATCTTCTTGATAATCTTCTCTCCTAAGTGGTTGTTGCCCTTCCATTGAAGGTTTTTTTTCCCCCTTAGATAGTACAATTATTAACTATGTTTTTTAAGGTAATTTTTTGGGATAGTAGTACATGTGAAGAGATAATAGTCAAGTTTGAAACAGTAAAAACAAGTTGGTTAAAGTTTGGAGCATTGGTAGAGCCTATAAAGCCGTTGAACCATTTACTTGCCTTATGCTTGAAAAGTATACATCAAAATGATCAATTGGAACAATTGATGAACATGTAATAATAATAATAATAATAATAATAATAATAATAATAATAATAATGACGGTGATGATGATGAAAGTGATGTTGTACTATGGTTAAATTTATTTGGACTCAATTTTTTCAATCCTATATTTGATCGCCTGTTTGTTTGTTTGTTTGTTTTTTTTGTTATTTTGGACATCTCTATACACAACTCTTCCCCAACTTCACCTAAAACATATTCGATTTTAACCCAACTCAATCTATTCTGAAGTCCAATCACAAGAAGTGAAAAAAGGCAAATGTGGGAGTATCAGTAAATACTAAAGTTTAAATTCACATATAAGTAAAAGTATAAAAAAGAAAAAAGAAAAATCGAAAAAATCAAATATTAACATGAAAAAAAAAGTCGATTTGGGTTTGCATATAGATAATAAAGTTCAATGAGAAGAAAATAAACAAATAGCAAGAAGAGTTAGTACTTTATGTTTGTCCTTATAGAACTCCCATTGACTAATATGTGCCAATAGAACTCTCACTAGACAAGATAAAAAGCCACATAAAACCCCTTTATATTTGTCCTTTATCCTCATCTTTTTGGCTTCTCATCATTAACCGAACTCCCATTGCTTTTTGTTGGTAGAATCTAGAACAATCTTACATTAAAACTAGCGATAAATAATGTGACAAAATTTTCCTCTTTCCTAACATCCTTGTCTCTTTCTCAAACACAAGTATCACGAGAGAAGTACAATATACCAACGTTATAGCCTTATCCTTCACACATAAAACCAAAGCCAATTCTTGGCTCACATAACACCACATAAAGCCCTCATTAATTCATCATCAATCAGACAACTTTGTAAACCTCAAAAAAAAAAAAGAAGCAAAAATAAATAAATAAACGAATAAAAGAAAAACCCTTCATAAATCATACAACTAACTTCAAGAATCATCACATTTTGCTCCAAAAAGTGAACCTTTTGGCCATTTTCTTGATTCACAAAAACACCACCTATTTCCTCACCAATTCACCTCAAAAAACACAACAAAAAACCCTTCACAATCATAGAACCGACTTCAAGAATCATCACATTTTGCACCCAAAAAAAAATCTTTCTGATCTTTCAAGCTTAGTTTCCAATTCTTGAATCATGGCAACAAATAATCCGAACACAAAAAAATCCAACACTCAGATTCTTCAAGAACTCGAGGCCCTCAGTCAATCATTATACCAATCTCACGCAATAACAACAACAACAAAAACAACACAAAGAACCGCCTCTCTATCTCTCCCAAGAACTTCAGTACCTCCGATCACCAATGAAAATATCGGGCCAGACAAAGACGAGCTCATTCTCAATCCCAAACCGCGATCACGCCGCATGTCCTTATCTCCATGGCGGGCCAGGCCGAAGCCCCAACTTGAGGTTCATATCCAACACAAAGAACAACAACAACCACCCGACAAGAGCAACAAGAAGTGGGCTGATGAGAATCCATCTTCAGAAAAGAAAGGAATATGGAACTGGAAGCCTATTCGGGCTCTGGCCCATATGACCAAGCAGAAGCTGAGCTGTTTGTTTGCAGTTGAAGTTGTGTCAATCCAGGGCCTTCCGGCCTCCATGACCGGGCTTCGCCTATCCGTTTGTGTTCGAAAAAAGGAGAGCAAAGATGGGGCAATCCAAACAATGCCTTCAAGAGTCTCAGACGGAGCTGCTGATTTTGAAGAGAGACTGTTCATGAGGTGTAATGTCTATTTCACACCTGGAAATGGCACACACTTGAAATTCGAGCCGCGCCCGTTTCTGATATCCGTCGTTGCAGTCGATGCTGAGGAGCTGGATTTTGGCAGAAGTTCAGTGGATTTAAGTGGATTGATTCAAGAATCTATAGAGAAGAGCTTTGAGGGTACAAGAGTTAAGCAATGGGACACATGTTTTAGTCTTCATGGTAAAGCTAAAGGAGGTGAGCTTGTTTTGAAGCTGGGATTTCAGATTATGGAGAAAGATGGAGGGATTGGGATATACAGTCAGGCAGAGGGGCAGAAAAGTAAGAACAGGGGCTACCATTCATTGTCTTTCGCGCGAAGGCAGTCGAAAACGTCGTTCAGCATCCTGAGTTCTAGGATTACTGGCCGGGCTGAGGAATGGACCGTGCAGCAGAAAGGAGCTGCTGTATCAGATGATGATCATCTTAAAGGGATTGATGAATTGAATCTTAATGAGCAGGCTCTGAAGCCCGATGAACCAAATCAGGACGATGATATCCCCGACTTTGATGTAGTGGACAAAGGAGTTGAAATCCAGGAAAAAGACATGGAGAAAGAAGAGCAACAACAAGAAGAGCAGCTGTCTGAGGAGGATTCAGACAAAATATCAGCTTCAAGTGAGGTTGTTAAGGAAGTTGTGCAAGATCAATCCCACCTGATAAGATTATCGGAGCTCGATTCGATTGCTCAGCAGATAAAAGCTCTTGAATCCATCATGGGAGATAAACAGGCCATAGATGAAGAAACAGCATCACAGATATTAGATGCTGATGAAGACAAAGTGACGAGAGAGTTTCTTCAAATGCTTGAACTTGTAAAAGAAGATAAACTCAAGAATATTACTACAAAAGATGACAAAAATCGGAACCCTTTGGTGAAAAACGATGAAGCATCCGAGGTTGTTTTCCTACCTGATCTTGGCAAGGGATTAGGCCCCGTCGTTCAGACAAGAAACGGGGGCTACTTAGCATCAATGAATCCTCTAGAAACCTCTGTATCTAGAAGTGACTCGCCAAAACTCGCTATGCAGATGTCTAAGCCATTGATTATTCGATCAAACGAGAATGGCATTGAAGTTTTTCAAAAGATGGCAGCAATGGGGCTTCAAGAAATGACCTCAGAGATACAGTCTTTGATGCCACTGGATGAGCTCATGGGCAAAACAGCAGAGCAGATAGCTTTTGAAGGTATCGCTTCGGCTATAATACAAGGAAGAAACAGAGAAGGCAGTGCTAGCTCGACCACAGCACGCACCATTGCTGCTGTGAAATCAATGGTGACAGCAATGAACAATGGGAGAAAGGAGAGGTTTTCGACCGGTATATGGAATGTTAACGAGGACCCTTTAACCGTTGATGAGATTTTAGCATTTTCTTTGCAGAAAATCGAGAGTATGGCTCTTGAAGCTCTTGCTATCCAAGCTGATGTTTCCGAAGAACACGCACCTTTCAATGTTTCCCCAATCAATCAAGATGCGAAAAACGCCAACTTATTGGCCTCTGCAGTTCCCATTGAGGACTGGATCAAAGAAAGCATCACAAAAGGTCTTGAAAATGAGGAACTCGATTCGGAAAATGTAACTTTAGCCGTGGCCGTGCAATTACGGGACCCGAGGAGGCAGTTTGAGGCCGTTGGCGGGCCGATGATCGCACTGATTCACGCGACGGGCAAATTATATGATGAGGAAAAGAGGTACAAAGTGGTGAGCCTTCAAGTAGGAGGGGTTAAAGTGGGATCAACATGTGAACTGAAGAACGTGTGGGATGGCCAGAAGCAAAAGCTTACTGCATTGCAATGGCTGGTGGGGCTTGGGATGGGGAAGGGTGGGAGAAAGGGTAAACGCGTCGGGGTGAAGGGGCCTGATCTTCTTTGGAGCATTTCGTCGAGAATCTTGGCTGATATGTGGCTCAAACCGATAAGAACTCCTGATGTCAAGTTCACTCAGTGAAAGAGAAATGTATCAATCAATGTGATTTCTTTTCTTGATGCTAGGCAGAATAATAGCTTTATATTGTGGTAGAGTAAGAAGTGATGCTCTGTATGCAAGGTTTGTTCATGGCAGTGTTGTGTAAGATAGTAGGACTTCTTTGTTCATGGTAGTGTTGTGCCTATATCTTTAGGCCATTGGGAGCACTTTTGTAGCTTAAAATCTTTGATCATCCCTTAGCTTCATAAATCTAATGCATTTTCATCATAAGAATAACCATGAAATTCTTGCTCACACCCCGTTTAGTCGAATCAGTGATAATCAAATGGGCGTAACAAGTGTAATAATACTTTAGCATATAATTTATTGAGATTGACCAAACTGAATCTAGAGTTTTCTCAAAACAATCTTAATTTGGGCATTCTTGTTTGGGTTGACCCCACAGTTGGGATGGTTAGGAGTTCCGATGGGTCAATCCAATGCCTGTCGGGGATGTTTGCGAGTGAAAAAAATAAAGTGTTTTTCCTGCTTCTGCTAGAAAAAAGCACACAGTGCTCCTGGCTTGGAAACTTAATTTTTGATGTTAAACAGGGCTTTGTTAAATTTGATATTATTGAAATTTCCCACGTAGGTCGTCAAGGCAATAAAGTGGCACATATTGTCGTTAGGAACGCAGTTACTTCATAGAAGGATCGTCGCATATTCCTATTTATATTATAGAGATAATGAACGATTTTAGAGTTCAATAATATTTTGAATATGTTTCCTTCGAAAAAGAAAAAAAATAGACAGTAAGTATTTTGTTTTGTTGCTTCTAATAAAAATAAGTTAAAATAAACTTAAAGTTGAAAGTATCTTTTAGGCTGATTACACACTATGAATTCACTTTCCGATTGAATTTCAACCCTAGTTTTCTTTTATAATTGAGGTACATATATCTCAACAATAATTACCCAAAACGGTAGTACATTTCTAAATGTTTGAACAACTAAATTAAGGTGTAACATCAACTAAACAAACGCAACAAAAATTGATCTAAGGACACCTCAACAAAAAGTTATCTTATGTATTTCTAACACTGTCTGATTCATCGCCATGTCCTAATCAAGATTTACATATGATAATTGACGGAATTAGAAATCATGACCCTTAATTTTTTGCAAGAAAATGCATATTTTGATGCACATAATTTGAAAATTTAAAGGAAAATATAATTTAGTATTCTGTTCGATATACATATAAAATTTATGCAAATACCCTTTTTTTTATGAATACATGTTGGAAAATAGACAACCAACATGACATGATTATAGGTATCTGCTTTAATATATTCAATTTTTTATAGGATAAATCGGTCATTATTATAAAAATACATCTCCTTTAGCTACAAACTGATGCACTATCAATTTCATTTCTGAAAAGGATTATGCCGTAAGTATATGCTTTGTTACTGATTATTTATTTAGTTCTGTTTATATTGAATTATACTGCTAATTCACTATAAATACTTTGAATTTGTGAAAAAAGAATTCTATCACAAATTTTTTATTAATAAATGAACACTTTCTTAAAATGCTTAATAGTTCTACCAAATTGTTAATCAGACTAAAACTCCTCCACCACATAGGTAATTAAGAACCCATTTCTATGGATTTTTTTTTTAAAGAAAAAACATTTTAATGAAAAAGATTGTGTTTGGATGAGCATTTTAAAAAAAGTAGAAACTAGAAAACAAAAAAAAAAAGTCAAAAAGTGGCTTTTTATAAGAAAATATACAGAGTAGCTTTAAATAAAATTAACTTTTAAAGCACTTTTAATTATTGCATCCAAACATAAAATTATTTTACGTCAAAAAAAGCACCATTATAAAAAGCACAGTTCGAAAAGCATTATTTTTTAAATCCATCAAAACAGATCCTAATTCGCGGATTCAAATCTATCACCTCCTCCGAAAATTAGTGGGTCAGACAAATTGAAATACCATGCAAACTAGTAAAATTATACGTATATTGATTTGAGTTAAACGATGCTAGCCCAGTTCCCTTTCGATTCGTCTTCATGATAGATAAATTAATTTTGTTAACATGTGACTAAAATTCTAAATCTCCCAAGACCATCAATATCCAAAGCCTAAAGTCGCGACAATAACAAATTATTATTATTATTATTGTTATTATTATTATTTAAAAAAGATAATTAAGGAGGCATAGGATTAGGACCACAATGATTTTAGTGTTAACAGATCATGGAGTTTCTGATGTACATTTTATGTTTAGTGGCTAGTAAATTGAGTTAATGCTTTTAGCCGATTTTTGAATTAATTTATAAGATGTAAAAAGTGTAAAAAAAAATAAAAAATCAAACAACAAATGCAAACAAACTTAAAAATATAATAAAATGAATACTATGGGTATAATTGAATCCAGTTGAGTAGAACAAAGTATTATTCAGGTTCGATTTGATTTTGTAATATATATATATATATATATGGAATGAAATTAAGAAAATAAATTAATCCAACAAAACTTTACAAGCTAGCTAGTTTGATAGGTCAGTCCATTCACAATCTCAATTCACCCAATTTTTAATTAAGCAAAAAAAAAACCCAATTTTGATTAATTCTCATGAATAGTAGAGGCAAGAAAATTTTTAAAATTTTATATAGAATCAAAACTTTTAATTATTATTACAATAAATGATAAATATTGTAAATAAATATTAGTTTTTTATTTTATTTGAAGTAAATTTTAATCCATCTTCTTTTAAATACTTAATTATTGTTGGATTCTTTTAGATAAATGAATTTGAAATATACCTATCTAAATTCATTTAAAAGAAATACTTGAATTTTATAATATAGCAAATAAAATTAAATGAGACTTTCCAAATAATCACTTACATTGATTATTTCAAGATTTCTAAATTATATATATATATATATATATATATATATCTGTGTGTTGTGTGTTGTGTGTGTGTGTGAGAGAGAGAGAGAGAGAGAGAGTAAGAGAGTATAGATTATTAATAATGTAATGAATCATCATATAATTAATCACCTTTTCAGAATGACAAAGTCTACAATCATCCCTTTCATCCTATCATACGACAGCGAACTAAATGGTAAAAATAAATAAGAAATCCACTTTATATCAAAAATTATCTTTTCTTTATTTCTTTCTGTTTAATCAAATGAAAAAGAGAAAAAGTCAATAGGCCCGGACTTTTTGTTTGAAGAGAATCACTTATTTTTTGAAAAGAAAAAAATATTTCAATTTAAACAAAATGTATTTAGATAAAAAAATTTAAAAAAGCACAAGTCAGAAAAAAAAAATTATTTACTAGTTTCAAATAAAAATATTACATCTTGAAGTTGTGAATCGAATAGTTATAAATGAAGTAATTAAGTTGGAAATATCGCCCTCACAATGATCCATGCGGTATCCGGCTACAGATTAGTCAATAAATAGATGGAAACGAGGTAATTAAATCCATATAAAAAAAAACACAGCATCCAAAAATAATATTATTTGATAAAAAAATTAATACAAAAAACATCATTCAACAAGTCTTTCTTTATGTCTGTCCAGACCGACCCTTAATCCCTTATTTAAAGATAAAATAAAATAAGAACAAGGAGAAGTAACATAGAGACAGTTGGACTCCAACACCGATTAAGATGGTACAAGTGTACAACTACTACTTGATGTCGTTCTTAAGGAAGTATAAAGAATTTGGGAAAGAAAACGATTGGGAAGAAACAAAAACAAAAGCGTCGGAAAATCTAATACATCTGAACGCGAGATAGTTCTTTCTGGATCGAATAGGACTCAAGACGGTCTTGTTTTTCTTTTGTCTTCTTCTTCAATCATTAAAAAAAAATCCAAGCTTTTCAGTTCAGCACTTGTTATATCTCAAACATCTCTATGTGTTTTCTTGCAACCCATTAACGAAAAGATTCAATTTTGATTGGATATTGTGATTCTTTCTCGAATTTGAACGTCTGGGCTCGTCTTGATTCGTGTGATGAGCCTTTGTGTTGGATGGTTTTGAAAAATTCCATCCATAGAAGTAGCCGGCTTTTGGTGAAGTGAACTGTGTGTTGTGTGTGTTTTTGTGTTGAGAATTTGTTGGGGTTGTGTCGTTTTAGTTTACTCTGTCTTGGAAAGAAATTGCTTGAGGAATTAATTTAATCCCCGCAGTTTTTGCTGATAATTATGTCATATACTCTGCACAAGGAAAGTTTCTGTATTACATAGCTGTACTCTGAGAAGTTATATCTCACTCTTTTGCTTCTCCCTAGAGAATACACACACACACACACATTACTTTAGGTTAGTAGGCCTTGCTCCTTTACTTTGCTCGTGCAGAGATTGATGCTATCATCCTGTGGCGTTTTCCCTTTTTAAGCTTCTCAAAAAGGTAAACAAATCTATATCACTTTGAGATCTGTATTTATCTCTCTTTTTGGACCTTTTTCTCGACGTTGATGGCTCTATTTCCTGTCCAGTTTTTCTACTTTTTCCTTTTTTCTTTTTTCTTTTCAATGAGCTTGTTTAAATGACCAAAAAGTATAATTATCTGTTGGTATTTTTTGATTGAAATTGATTTTAGTTTCTCTCTGATAGAGGGCTGTTTTGAAGACTTGAAGTTTGATTCTTTGGTGAAAATATGAACGGGGCTGCATTGGTAGCCTTTGCTGCCACCATTGGCAACTTTTTGCAGGGTTGGGATAATGCAACCATTGCAGGTCTTTTATTTATTCATTTATGTATTTATAATATAATTCTGCTAAATGTAGCCTTCTTGTACTTTTGGTTTCATTTCATTTGAATGTTTAAGTTTTTACTAATGGTATAATATATTAATTTGTCGAATTTGGATAATCAAATTTGAAAATGGATTCTCTTGGTAAGGCCGGTGGCGGTGCCAGGATCTTACTGTTGTGGAGCAGTCACCACTCTAATTTTACCTTTCTACACAATTCTTGTATATATTGGTTAGAGCGTGCGCTAAAAGAAGTCTAAGGGGTCACTCAAAAAAGTGTGTGTATGTGTGTTTTGGCGTGGGTGGGAGGCTTGTGGGGAAGAGGGGGGGAGGGGGGGGGGGGTTGTAATTTCGAACTTGGGGGGTTTCACGGGAACCATCTGGTCTAATGTAGCTCAGCTGCTATAATGGTATCGACCTCCGGCTTATTTTCTCTTCAAGATCTACATGAAAGATTCCAAATTTACAGTTTTGATGTAAATCATCGCGATTTTTCCTGTCTGATTATTTATTTATTCATGTACTTATATGATCAGGAGCTGTCGTGTACATGAAGAAAGAGTTCCACTTAGGAGCTGCCATTGAAGGGCTTATTGTGGCAATGTCCCTCATTGGAGCAACCCTCATAACCACTTGCTCGGGGACAATATCCGACTGGATTGGCCGACGCCCGATGCTTATTATGTCATCCATGTTCTATTTTATAAGTGCCTTGATAATGTTATGGTCACCTAACGTATACATCTTGCTTCTAGCAAGGCTGTTAGATGGCTTCGGTGTAGGACTTGCTTGCACTCTTGTCCCTCTCTATATATCCGAGACGGCCCCATCGGATATACGGGGCCTGTTGAATACACTCCCACAGTTCACTGGTACCTTTGGGATGTTTTTGGCATATTGTATTATATTTGGAGTGTCCTTAACACCCTCGCCGAGCTGGCGGTTGATGCTTGGAGTTCTTTGTATTCCTTCTCTTTTGTATTTTGCATTAACCGTGCTTTATTTACCTGAATCTCCTCGATGGCTCGTAAGTAAAGGGAAGATGCTCGAGGCAAAACGGGTCTTGCAAAAACTACGTGGCCGGGAGGATGTTTCAGGTAAATTATTTTCTCTGTCTTATTCTGCATTATTGGGCCAATGTTTCCCATTTGCTGATATGAACCAGGTCTTGGACCCATATATACAACAAAATGGTCCATCCTGTGCTGCATTCTCAATTCATTTGGGTATCTTAATATGTAAAATATGGCACAATTTGGACCATTTGGTCTGTATATGGGGCTTAAGTCCGCGTTTATAAGAGTTTCTTGGTTGACTGTGTAATCGTTGAATGTTGAGTCTTCAGTATTTTATCTTATTCATTTTTGCCTCACAACACGATTATTGATCTCTTTCACGAAATTTATCTAGTTCATTGAATGATATATCATTTAGGATATGCTAGTAAGAATTTGTGCTTCTGTTGACTTTTCTTTCCTCAACTGCCAAAATTGTCAAAACTAAATGTTGTGAAATTTCAAATTCATCAATGGTTCTTCTGCTGATGTTACTTTCTTCCAACAGGTGAATTGGCCTTATTGGTTGAGGGTCTAGCGGTTAGTGGCGAAACTTCCATAGAAGAGTACGTCATCTGTCCAGCCGATGAAGTAGGTGACGAGGATCGAGAGCTAACTGTAGATACCGCTATCAAGTTATACGGGCCTGAAGAGGGCCTCTCGTGGGTGGCAAAGCCCGTCACGGGCCAGAGCCGTATTAGCCTTGTATCCCGTCAAGTAAGCCTAGCAAGTCAAAACATATCCCTTATGGATCCTGTAGTGACCCTCTTAGGCAGCGTCCATGAGAAGCTTCCGGAGACGGGCAGCATGCGGAGCATGCTGTTCCCCAATCTAGGCAGCATGTTCAGCGTCACAGGGCCCGATGTCAAAAATGAGGATGAGTGGGACGAAGAGAGTTTACAGAGAGATCAAGGTGAGGAGGAGGATTATGAGTTAGAGGCCGAAGGCCCGGATGACGATTTGCAGAGCCCGTTGATTTCCCGCCAAACAACGAGCCTCGAGAAGGACATGGGCAATGCTCCACAATCCCATGGCACCGTGTTGACTATGAGACGACATAGTAGCCTCATGCGGGGGGATGGTGGGGAAGCGGTTGGCAGCATGGGCATCGGTGGCGGGTGGCAGTTGGCGTGGACATGGTCTGAACAGGAGGGCGAAGATGGAAATAAGGAAGGGGGGTTTAAAAGGGTGTACTTGCATGAGGAGGGTGCACCGGATGATCATGTGCCAGCCGATGGAGGGTACATACAGGCTGCAGCTCTTGTGAGCCAGCCAGCTCTATATTCAAAGGAACTCATGGATCAGCACGCGGTGGGGCCCGCGATGGTGCATCCGTCTGAAACCAGTGGAAAAGTGTCGGTTTTGGCTGCTCTTCTTGAACCAGGGATTAAACGAGCGTTGATTGTTGGGATTGGGATACAAATTTTGCAGCAGGTATTGATTGCTCCACTTTTCTTTTAAAAAAAAAAATGGTTTGTATTTGCTTGCAAGAATATATAGAATTTTGTGGGTTATTGAACACGTTATCAACACTTTCACCTCTTATCAACTCATAAAATTTAGTTTCCATAGAAATCCCACTGTTTTTGTTGTGCATTATCTCTTCTTGAGATTTTATACCTGATAAAATGGCCTTAGTGCATCAGAAATTTGTTTGCTTATTTTCTCAAGAAAATTGCTCGACTCACGCTTTTTGTAGGAAGACTTAGGGTTCGTTTGGATGGGCTTTAGAAAAAAGTGATTCTTGAGTTTTTTTTTTTTTTAAATAAATTCAAGCAGTTTTGCATTTGAATATAAGCAATTAAAGTGTTTTTATTTGAGGCTACTCAAAAAGCCTCCGAACACAAATTTTTTCACTAGAAGTGCTCCCCCCCCCCCCCCAACAAAAAATAAGGGTGTGTGTTTTCTTTCAAAAAAAAAAAAAAAAAAGTCTCTCTCTTCTAAAAATAAAAAGCCCATCCAAACAGGCTATTATGTTTATTAGCTTATGATACTTCAAACCATATCTCATTTGATCTTGTATCTGCCCAGTTTGCAGGTATCAATGGCGTTTTGTACTACACTCCTCAAATTCTGCAGCAGGCGGGCGTGGATGTTCTTCTCTCCAACCTCGGTATTGGGTCGGTCTCTGCATCTTTCATCATTAGCGCATTCACAAATTTCTTGATGCTACCAAGTATCGCCGTTGCTATGAGGTTCATGGACACAGCCGGTAGAAGGTAACTTAAGCATTCATTTTCTCCTCATCGACTTTAAATTTTGAATTTTTCTGATGCTATATCACTTATTAGAATTTGCATGAACCTTTTTCAAAATTGAAAATGCACAAATTTTATCATTTTCGCGAATATTGCGGTGTGAAATTTGAATTCTTCTCGAAAGAGGCGCGCAAAAAGAAATAAAAGCAGAAGAAATCATATCTGAGGACTTAATCTTCCTTCCTAGCAACTATGTGTAATTACACATATTTTGCCTCCTAGTCTCAAAACTACAGATGGGTCCCTCACCATCAAAATCTAATCAAAACTAATAGAATTATTATGGAGGCTTGGATGACATTATCAACATAATCGAAAGCATTTTGCAGAACTTTGATAAATTTTGACAATAGTATCATTACAATTAACTAACAATCGCGAAATAAGGATCAATGTGAGATGGAGATAAGTTATATCGGAGAGCCATATCTAATTTTGAAAATCATGAGGGGAGGTTTGTGAAATTTCACATAGTTTCCGGGGAGGACCCCGTAACTGTTTTCTACTTCTCAGCTGTGTGACTCTATTCAGGTCCCTCCTGCTGAGGACAGTACCCATTTTGGTAATATCACTCATCATCCTAGTGATCGGGAATGTGTTCGATTTCGGGACCGTGGCCCACGCTGTGATCTCGATCATCTTCGTGGTGATATACCTGTGCGCGTTTGTGATGGGCTTCGGGCCGATCCCCAACATCCTCGTCTCCGAGATCTTCCCTACCCCGGTCCGGGGCATATGCATCGCGATATGCATCCTCATAGGCTGGATATGCGACGTCATTGTTACTTACACGCTGCCTTTGATGCTGAGCTCGATCGGGCAGGCGGGCATTTACGGGATTTATGCCGTGGTGTGTGCTGTCTCGTGGTTTTTCATATTCTTGAGGGTGCCGGAGACTAAGGGCATGCCTTTGGAAGTTATTACCGAGTTCTTTGTTGTTGGAGCCAAACAAAGGGTCTAAAAGTGAGTGAAGAGATGAAAGCTTTTGATGTGAAATATATAGCCAGGCTTTTTGTGCATTGAGAAATTAGTTTTGTTGAGCTTGTTTACACATTGGAGTGAGTATTTTAAATCTTTGCTGTAAATATGGCAGAGCTTGAATTATTGAAAGATTTATCAGAGTTTGTTTACCAGAAAGGTTATGGATATACACAATAAGAATGCACTCCTTCATTAATGGAAAATTTGTTATGGATGGATTTTTATCATAGATCTAATTTGTTGTGATGAATCATTAATATAATTCAATGCGAATAGAATTAACAAAACAATCGTTGACAAGATATTTATTGATGGAATTTTTATAGACAAAAATGTTATAGATGAAGGGTCTATTTGGATGGACTTGAAAAATGTGTTTTTTGTGCGGTGTTTTTTATAGTAGTATTTTTTGCTTTTTTTTTTATTTTTTTAAAGTCAAGTAGTTTTGTGTTTTGATACAATAATTAAAAGTGTTTTGGAAGGTTTTTTTTTTTTGAAAGCTACTCTCACTAGCTTTTGAGGAAAACCTCTTTTTTATTATTTTTTTTAAATCTATTCAAACACAATTTTTTTTTGTTTTGAATTTTTTTTTTTTTGAAAAAATAACTATTTCTCCTTCAAAAAAGCCCATCCAATTAGGTTCGAAATCCATCACAAACACTAAATTTATAATGTATTGACTCATTACTGAAATGTATATATTCTTGTAGTGGATAAAGGAAGTGAAATTAACCGAATTAAATTTCATTTTTTTTTCTTTTTAAAAGTATCCCGTCATCTATAGATGTTTAGGGCATTTTTGTCAATTGACTTTAGAAAATAATTAGAACTAAAATTTGAACAAATTGCAGCATGAACCCAATATTCGCTCTCCTCATAGAAATAACGATGCCCCCAATTTTAGCCTTCAAATTGAGGTCATTTGAAACACAAAACTCACACATTTTACCTGGTTCAACTGAAAGCATAAGGGAGGACTTAAATTATAATTTATGGCCTCTTTTTATTCCAAGTTCCGTTTTGCATCACATAATCACATGGTTTTAATTTATTTCTTTTTTGAAGGATTGGAATATTCAATCACATACACGTCGCGTGGCGAATTAGGTTAAGCATACCACTATATATATATGTGTGTGCGCGCGCGCGCATGTGACATGATTAATATTAATATGAACCAAGACTTCTTGTTTAAAAGCGGAATAAATTTTTTTTTTAACTAACACTACATTAAAAGACCTACAAGCTAAGGAGATTAATTATATGAATTCATACATAATAATATCAGTGTCCTGCTTTATAATATGACTATATATATATATATATGTATATATATTTCCTTTCAATGAATTATAATCTCATTTAAATAATACTCATATAGTCATATTTTTGGTAGTCATAATAGTTTTTTTTTCTTTTTATGTCTATCAAATTTCTTAACATTAAACAATTAAACTCATGCAGTGGCACTTTAAATAGCCCTCTATCTTGGTTTGTTGATCTCCCTCTAATTAAATGTTATTACATGAGGTGCATACATAATAATAATAATAATAATAATAATAATAATAATAATAATAATAGATTATAGCAACATTTTTAAGTTCATCTAGCGTTATCTTAATAATTTAACTGTGGACCTTAAGTAGAGAATAAAAAAGTTGTTAGTTGCCATTTTCAACAGATGATGATATCTTTCACTTATTCTACCAGTATAGTGGTTTATTTTTAAGCAATTCTCTTGGTTGTTTACCCACTATTATCATTTATTTGAAGACCTTATGACATAATACAAAATAAATAAACATATTTTTATTATTGTGGTTAGATTCTATCAAATGGCTTAATTTACCTAGTTTGGCGTTATGTCAACCAAAGGTTTCGTATTCGAACTTTATGAATGCAACAATTGTCGTTGGTAGAAAGAGGTTTACGCACAACTCAGTCGGTCCGTTTAAACACATATTTAATTTAATCCGTGTTTGTTGGTATCGAAAATCAGGAAATCAATAACATGCACACAAAAAAAAAGGGAAATTGTATGTCTCATTAAAAGAAAAGAAACAAGAAATCAATTAAGAGTACACAATCAATTTTTCTCGAGTAACTAACAAGAATTCATAGTGCATGATCAAACTAAATACAAATTAATAAATAAAAGAAATCAAACAAAATGCATGCCTCATTGTCTGCATCAATATTAATAGGACAAGTGTATAATATGTAAGAAAAATTGGTCCTACTCTATCCAACTCAAATAATTTAATAAAAATTGGCCCTACTAGCATAGCTTTTAGTGGTTGTGGTATAAGCAGCGAGTTTCTATATCCATGCTATCTTTTTCTGCTGCTCAATTAGGGTTGTAGACCTTGTGTGACCATTACAACAAGGGATGGGGCTATCCGAAAATTCTTACATAGACCGAGTATTTAGATTCTATTCATATAAATATATATATATATATATATATATATATATAATATGACTGAATCTGAATTATAGGATATATAAACTCAGTCTATCGGAGAATTTTTCGAGCTATTATATAGAACTTATAAAATAATAAATTTTGAATTTTATCTATCCATAAATGGTAATATATTATCCTTCATGTTTCATGAAAATATGATATTGCAAGTTGATCAAGCAGAAGTTTTTGACTCCGTTCTGAATTCGTAACATTCTCGTAAGTTCAAAAAGTTGTAGAAGTTTTGCATTAAGCCTATGTGATTCAACTAATTACATTTTATTAAGTAAAGTATTTTTAATCCCCATGTTTCAAACTAATTCTTTGTTGGATTTGATAATTGATAAAACCTAGTAATCTATACGATTCTAACTAATTATATATTTTTTTATTAACATACTTCATGAATATAAGTGCTATTAGGGGCTAAATTAGGAATTTGATGCCAAAAAATTTTATCGGGAGAGACAAGATTAAATTTCTAGTAAACTATTAAATGTATTTCTATTTTTTAGGAGAGGGGGGAAGCAAGATAAATATATAAATTAGGGTGGCGACTACACCGTCCAATCCCCTAATTTTGCCACTAAGTGCCATAGTAATTATATATTAGTCGTTTGAACACATTCGATGCGTGTGCAAAATAAAAATAATAATAAAACGTAATTAAATTCTTAAATTCAGATAATATAAATAAATATTTATTTATTATTTTTTATGAGTATAATTTTTTTTGAATTATTTTCAATATATTGACTAAATTAATGATAAGTGAAAAATAAATTAAAATTAAAAAAAATTAAGAAATCAAATACAAAAAGAATTAAAATATGTTGAAGAATTGAATAAGAGACGGAGAGTGAGAGAATAGAGAGAGGACAGAGAGAACAGTTGAAAAAGTAAAAGAACATGAAAGAATAAGGTGGAGGAGAGAGAAGATAAACAGACCAAAATTATCAAAAATATTTTTTAGAGGTGATTAGTGTTAAATAGGTATGATAATTGTAGTAGTTCTATGTCTGAAATTGTTAAAATAACTTTATTTTGATAGATATAATTTAAATTTGAATTATTATAATTAGTATGATTTGTTGGAATTTCTAATAAAATAAATCTCAACTCCGAATGTATTATCACTTCCACTGCGTCTCAATATATATATATATATATATATATAGAGAGAGAGAGAGAGAGAGAGAGAGAGAGGAAGCAAAGTCGGCACTTTTGTAGTTGGGAATTCTTGTAAGTAATAATTGAGTAGACCCTCACATGATTAGAGATTAAAAAAAATGGTTTACTAAATAAATTAAAGGACTCACAATATATAATCAAGTTGTCAACTATCTAATCGCATCATCCATAGAAAAATTTATTGGTCCCTTGAAGTCTTGTTTGGTCACCTCAAGTTGGAATATTTACCATGGCCACCATCAATGATTGATATATGTTTAAACTTCAAAGTGCAGTACCAATAAATTCAACAAAGGTGGCTGAATTTATGCTCATTAACAGTAACTCATCATTTTTTTGTGCTTGTTACCCTTTGAATAATTTAATTCTAATGTATGTCTTTAAAATTTGACTGGAAAAGACAGACAAAAAAGATTAAATAAAAGTAAGAAAATCTTAAGGTTATTGCTTGTTATCTTTTCGAAAAATATTATACGTATCTTTGGATAATTGTTTTAAATTTACATATATATTTTAATTACATGTTGATGTTCTAGTAGCGCTTTGTTATAATAAAAACTTTATCTGACATCAATAACAAAGCAGAAATTTATCGTAGCCAGCCAAAAACATAAGAGTTCATGTTCATCAATTGAAAATCAAGACAAATCAAGCACTACGGTTAGCGATTCGAATCTTCTATTACACTTATCAATATATATTATGTATATTAATGAACGATCGACATAAAAAAAAGTATCTTTATATTTTTTACTATATCATCAATTTGTCTGTTTTTTTATCTCAACCGTTTATCAATACACGTGATGTATATTGATGAATATAACAGAAGATATAACACGATTATATACCAGATGATCCGAACCGTTACAGGGAGATGTGAAAACATCCGATCCCATTCCAACAAATATTTATGCTATATTTGAAACATGAATTTTGATTAAAAAAAAAATAAAAAAATCAAGAATTAAAATATACAGTATTATCATGTGAGGCGAAGAAAAATATTCCTTCACGTTTTTCTTACCAAAATTCAAGAACTAAATATAAGTTTAATATAAAAATATTTTTTTCCAAAAATAAAATCAAATACGCACACACACATATATATATTTATATATATACACACAAAATTAAAATGCTCCCCCAATTGTTTTCCACAATATTTTGATTCAAGTTTTTTTTTTCTTGACGTTATTAAAATGAACCAAACATTTGCTTTTTGAGAAAATAAGGATTAATTTCAAATTCTTCTCGAAATGCCCCAACATTTCATTCAATAATCATATTCTTCTTTACCCAGTAATTAATTAATACGAGTTTAACTATTGATATTTACAGTCTAAAACAAAGCAAAATCCAGCAAATTAATGTCATAATTTGGATTAATTACCAAAAGTAATTAATTTAAATTCCCTAAACTACCCCTCTTAACCCATATCAAACATATATACAAAAAAAAAAAAGATAAAACAAAGAAAAATAAAAGCTTGATATTGTAAGCTTGTATTAATTTCTTCCATTTTTTTTCAAACCCCTATCTACCTAAATTAAAACAGTAATTAATAATCAAATTACGGCAAAAACCTATCCGCACGGTTGCGATCGCTCGTCCCCGACTGAGCTCCGCCGGCCGCGGCGGCGGAGGATGCGGTGGCCGCCGGCAAGCCGCCGCACTTCTGGCACCGCGCCACCACCAGAATCTGCCGGCACGACGGGCACGACGAATGGGATCCGAGCCACATGTCAATGCACGCCACGTGGAACCCGTGGCCGCACTGCGGCAGCACGCGGATCTCGTCGCCGGCGGCGAACTCCGCCAGGCAAATGGCGCAGTCGGAGAGCTTGTCGGCGTGCTCCTTGTCCTCGCCGTAGGTCAGCTTCGGCAGCGATTTCAGAACCTTCTTCTTGAGGCCTTTGTTGGCCGCCGACGGTGGCGGGGCGGCCCCCTGCGAGGCGGTCCGGCTGGAGATGCGGCGGATCCAGGCGCAGCGGGCGACGGCGACGAGGCCGAGCACGCAGATGAGCGCGCAGAGGAGGGCGGCGAGGATCACCACGAAGTCGGAGTCGAGAGTTTCGACCGGCGGCGGCGACGAGGAGGAGGGAGCGGAGGAGGCCGGCCGGGATGGCGGTGGCGGTGAGTGTACGCCGCCGAGATGGCGTGAACGGGCAGTCATGTAGAGAGAGAAAGTGTGCGTGCGTGCGCGCGCGCGCGTGTGTGTGTGAGAGAGAGAGAGAGAGAGATAGGGGGTGGGGCGGGTGAGTGTGTGTGGTGTGTGTAAAGTTGAGTAAGGATGGAGCTGTGGAAGGAGAAAGGTATTTTTTTTCAGTTTGGGTGTTATTATATACACGCAAAGGTTAAAAAAAAAAGTAAAATTTTGGTTAGTTAAAAAATTAACTGTTTAACTGACATTTGAAGTGCTAGTGATGGCAAATATGATGAATTTCAGGGGTGTTTCTGCAATTTTAATTACATTTTTATCTATTTACTGTTAATTATTGTTGTTAATATGTTGTACACTTATTCTACTACCACTATACTAACTTTTGAAAATTTAAAATTTATGGCGGCGTTCTCTAAATTTTTTTAAAAAAAATCATACTTTCCGGGATCGATTCATTGGCTTTAGCAAAATATTAATAATTAATGCTAATTAAAGTATAATTAGACTCAATTAATAGCACACCAAGATAAGTTCCTCTTAGTAATACATCTAAATGAAGCAAACTTGTAAAATAATAAAGATTTGTACCAACCCCATCTTTTTACCAGTACATCTCAATCATTAAAGTAATTCTTCTGGAAAAGCAGCATATATATTCACTTTAGGTGCGAAAAAAAACCAAAAAAATCTATGGGCTCTTTTTTTTTTTTTCTTTACCAATATTCTGTGTTTGTGATTCCTATCCTTCAGTGTGTGTATGTGTTCTATAGTTATAGGTGGTATATATTAAATATATTTGATGAAGTGAAAATCTATCGTCGACCACCGTAGAAATTTAATACTGTAAAGTATTATTTTGTATTTCAAGGTGGCGAGGTTTCATTTTTTTTTTTTTTATTTTTTATGAAAACGTGCCTCGTAAAGTATAAGGGAAAATTTGCTTAAAAAGTGCAAGGCTTTACACAACGTACAATCAAGGATGGAGTCAGAAATTTTTACTTAAGGGAACGAGATTAAAATTTTATAAAATGTTAATTATATTTTCATTATTGAGATAGGTGGGGGGGGGGGGGGTGGGTGGGGGGGTGGCTGGCTCCGTCTCTGTTTACGACGTGCAACAATAGTTCTATCGAGAGATTTGAGAAGAGGCGCATAACCATTATTCGTACAAACGATGCTATTCATAATGTTCACTAAATACTTAGTTTTTATCTTGTCACAAGCAACTATCCCCCTGATCTCTATATTGTCGGCCTTGCCTACAGGCCAAGTAGTCAAAAAAACTACGCGGGCTATATGATTTAATTAGTAAATGAAAGCTAAAGTGATTAACTTTTTGGGATAACTTTTGTAAAACTCACGTTTTGTTAAAAAAAGTGGCAAACATTGCATTATGTTAGCGAACTATTTGCTAGTTACCATCATACTTGATGGGGAAAAATATGAATTAGGTCCGAAAAATAGATAAAGAAGTCCAATGATGATTCGAATGAAAAAGTCGTTAGAGTTGTAGTTCAATAGTGAGAGTTTGAATTAATATCATTGAATTTTTGAGTTCGAACCTTTTTATTCTCTCTCCTTTTTCTTTAGGCGTGTGTGTGTATGTGTGTGGTGTTTCGGTTGATATCAGTAAGGCATCTCGAATTGATTGTATTGAACAAATAATCAGGATAAAAAAAGTATTTTAGAGATAAAGTCCTCTTTAGAGTCTAATTAATCCCATTTATTGAAATTACTACAATAAAACAATGGAATTATTTTACTTGGCACCCTTATTAATTCCAAGGTTGTAAGTAGCTCAAGTTTCACATTGAAAAAGACAACACATATAAGATATTCCATCTTTAAATTGATTTTCTTTTCTAATTTTTCATTTATATTTAGACTAAACCTGACTTGAGCGCTAAAGTATTTATGCTGGATCGATCCCTTGCGTCCCCTCACCTAGAGAAAGGTAGCTTCCTCAATCGACCTTGGAGAGTCTCGTTTGATCTCGAGGCTCAACTTAAATAAATTAAAAAAAATTTAGAGACATGTGGATATCTTATCAAAACTCAACAAGAATTGACATTCTCATCGATTGAGTTTGAACCTACACAAAACTCGCTCAATTTCGATATTGGTTGACTTCCTTAAAACATATACCCAATGTATCCATACCCTAGTAAAGAAAGTAAAAAGTAAATGCGGATTTGGAAGTGACTAGGAAATCAATTTTTATGACAAATCAATCAAATTAATATCCCCGTTTAGATAAGCTTTGTGTTTGTTATTGTCACTTTATTTTCCGTATTTAATTGGGATTTGACAAGTCCTGACCTCTTGCCCGATCAAATAACATTTTGCCGAGTATGCTCACTTGCAATTAGAGATATTCACACACACACACACACACATATATATATATATATATATATAAAATCTTCTCATGCGTTATAGTAAAAGGTCGATTTCCAATTTTAATTATTCACTAGAATATGAACGAAATTATTACATCAATAAAAAAATTTACTTTTTTTTGGTAGAGTAACTGTCTTTCTCATATTTACTTTTCTTTTATTAGTGGAATTGGATCTTTCTAACACAAAGTGCCATGAATTTTGTTCGAAGAGACATATTTAGACTAAAAAGGGCTCTAATTAAATATCTATATACTTTTTTTTTTGAAACAATAAATATCAACGTACTTGATGAATAATCATTATATATACTCGTCCTCTTAATTATGATATTAATCCACTTACATAATAATTTCTTCTAATATGACTTGCAAAATAATAATATAATTAATGATGATTAAAAAATCCCATGACTTATTATCCATTTTTCCCTCTTCTTGAAAAGGAGCGCGCGTGCGCACACACACACACACATACACATACATGTATATTAAATTGTCAACATATATACCTTAAAAATATGATGCTCCTTTCCATCAATGGTACCACTAGTATATTGAGTGATCATATTAGTTCCTTCTGTCCATAGTCAATTACACAATGACGTTGAGCAAATTCTACATTGTTGGACCATTTTACACACACACACACACACACACACACATATATATATATATATATATATATATTGTCTTTGTATTTTGATGGTCAGAATATGGTAAAGGGCTGCTATAAATCAACATCAATACAGAAAATGGACAAATAAAAGGAGTCCATCAAGAAATACCTACAGACTTTTCTTCATTGTGATAAGAAAGAAGGAAGCAATCTATTTCTTGTCCAATTCTTTTGAGGCCACTTTTAATGATTCTAGTGATATTAAGGTTTTAAGACACCACAAAAAACCTACTATATTAGTCATGACAAAAAATTTAGGTAATATAAAAGTATTATCGCTAATAATATAAATTAAGTAACAATATCTTTTTATTTTATCACTGGCTATTTATTAAATGACAATAATTTTATTTTGTCAATACAACTCAATAAAGCACATATAATATTTAGTATTTTGGTTGAAATCATTAATGACAATTCAATAGCAATTCGTCACTATAATTTGCGACAAAATTTCTCTTTTGCTACGGTCCATTACAGGGCATCATTATAAATTATCACTATAAACAACTAAAACACAAATTTGCCTCTCTGGACCTTCTAAAAATTATGCTTATGATAAAATAAGATTTATTTTCACTTAATTTGTACAGCTGATGATAATTTTTACATGATTACCACTTTAATATTATCACCAACAACATTTTTCTCTTGTATTGTATTGATCAATCTATATGTGTGTATAGTATGTGTATACATTTGCATATATAAATATACATACACTACAAGAACGTATACCTTTTAGTGATGAATCAATACACTATAAATTTAATTTTTGTGATAGATTTAGTCTATAAAAAATCCGTTAGTAAATGTCTTTGTCACTTATTGTTTATTTAATTCTATTTACATTGAATTCTATCATTAATTAATCACAGATTCTTTAAATTTGTAAAAGAATCTCTCCGTCACAAAATTTTCGTTAGTGAAGATGCAGTTTTCTCGTAGTGATACCAAAAATAGAAAATAAAATAAATAATAAATAAAATAAAATCCATAGGTAAACTCCCTACCCACTCCTTGCCTAACATAACGTCCCATATGTCACCCCTATCAGCAACAATAGCATATCTATACACACACACACATACACACACACACACGCACATATATATATATATATATATATATATATATATATATTAAGGTATATGCAGAAATATCAAATATTATGACTTAAATCTCTTCTCAATATTTATCCACATCTCTCCTTGTTTTTTTTTTTTTTTTTCAAATCTTATCAACGCTGCCATATGTATTGATTTTATACCTTTAAATGTTACTCAAATTTTCTTCAAATTTCTGGTTTGATCTTGAATTTATATCTTCGCCTAATAAACCAAAACTTCTTTTTCACATGCAAGATTATAGGGTAATTATAATAATTGCATTAGTGTACCAATAATTAACCATCAAAGTCGGTTAAAAATTGAAGAAAATTAATTAAGGTCTTAGGAAAAAAACCATATGGCAGACATTCGTCGTGATCGAAAAACAAATATTCAATATTTTTTTTTAATAGAAAAAAAATACCTAAGTCGGAATCTAATGGTGGGACCAAACACCACATGTGAATAGGAAAAATGGGATTGTGATGCTTCTACAAAAGCCTTCATAAAACTGTAATGAGATCTCTAATACGACAACATCAAAATCTAAAAATATTTGATAACGAGAGCGACTTGGCGTAACACCAATGATCTAATGGTTAAGTGTGGATATGTTCGGATTGATAAGGATGAAGTTCGTGAATATAGTTTGAATAATCGAGATCAAGTTGGGAATTCATTGATGATTCGTATTGGAATACTATAATTTTCTACATTAAATGTAAGGTATAAGGTACAATTTTGTTTGAACTTTAATAAACGTATTTGTTGTTTATATAAGATTCACGTCGTGATAACAACGGAATGTGTTATTACGTAATAGTTATGTGTTAAAATTTTATATTTCCGCTACGTTAGCATCATGAGGCCTATGCGAAACTAACACTAAGTTTATTATATTACTTTGCATATCTAGATCTTACATTTTATGAGCATTTATGACTTGTCAATTATATAGAAGTCTTATGATATAGCGGTAGTAGACTTAAATGTCTGATGTAACGAGAAATGGAGCTTAATTAAATAATTTGTTAGTAGTGTTGTAGCGATCAAGTTGGACTGAGCAATAACGAGTTATAACGAAAGAGTGGGGTTTTTTCAGCTTGGAAGTGGCAAAATCGTCTTCACGGGTCCAACCCAATTCACACTATAGGAAAACGTGCGAATTCTAATGGACCGAAGTGGCGGAAATCCGCCAGAAATAGAAAACCGGCAGAAAAGCGTTTGTTGGAAGAAGAACTTTGTGAGTGGTTTGAGTTTTAAAATTTTGCAGAATGATTAAAATGGGCCAGACTTTGATGGAATTAATAAGTATTTGGATTTAATATGGATACAATCGGGTTCCAAATAGGTTCACTTGAACCTTATAATTTGATAATATGCCACAAGTTTGAAAAAAAGAGCAACAAAATTGCTCGTGTAACTAAAGAAATGTGTTGGACGATGATAAAAGATGTAAATAATGTACAATATTATGTTAAGTAAAATATCACTTTTTCCTAGTATTAGATTCGTCAGGAACCACACTATTTCATTTACAACTCAAATTTGAATCATTTCCAATCCAACTCGTTTATAATCCGTCCTTTAAAAGCTGCATTAAAACTCAATCCATATAGACTTGATTTAATAGAACTCAACTCAATCTGTTCATTTGCCACCACTGATCTCGATCCAACTCTTTTTTAATAATAAAAAGAGAGTGACTCACATTGCTTAGTTAAGATGAATAAAATTTAAAATGATTAAATGCAACATCTTTTAAATAAGGAACATATTACATCTCATGTTATATGTTGGTATTATTTAATCTTGCATGCCCAAGTTAAAATAATCACTCTATACATTTTTTTTTTCTTTTATCGATCTTGTCAAACTCTTCGGCAGAGTTTTGTCCATGAAATAATAGCATCGGGTTAAGAATCTTGTTTTTTCTCTTTCTTTTTTTTTAGTTTATCTTTGAAATGTTAATTATCAACTATATATTAGTAAGAGATTTAATATCTTTAAAACATCCTAAATTAAAGCAAAGCTTAATTTTCTCTTAATCACTTAAACAAGTTCGAAGCAAAAAGAGTGGAGGGTTATTTGGTCTAAACCTTGGCACTATATATGTGAAATATGGCACTTTGACACTTTGATACTTTCAAAAAGTATCTTAATTTTATGTAATTATCACTATAAGAAAGCAGTCAAAGCACCGCCTTTACTAACGAAAATTTTGTAACGGAGAGATTATATTACAGATTTAAAGAATCCGTGATGAATTAGTGATGGATTCAATGTAAATAAAATTAAATAAACAATCAGTGACAGGGCATTTACTAACGAAATTTTTATAAACTAAATCCGTCACAAAAATTAAATTTATAGTGTATTGATTTGTCACTAAAGGGTATACATTCTTGTAGTGTATGACACTTCATATAAAATATTCAATAAAATAAATTAAACTTTTAATTAAATGTGATTTTTGCGGCACAATAAAATATCAAGATGGGCTATTCCGATTCTAAATTATACGACACTTTAGGCTAATTTTTAAAAATTGAAATTGTCGCGATATGTACTTATAATAATACTTGTTGATGTTTAACTAAATATTTTTTTCATTAGTGATCTTTAAAATCTTAACCCCTCACCCCCAAAGTAAAAAGTACAAAGAGAGAAAACAGAGCAAAAAAGGTAGTGGCATAATAGATTAGATTGTGTAAAAGATTGAAAAATCTCATTCACACTAACTTTATGAAACATTGAAAAGTATGGCTTACGAGGGGTTTTAAGACCCCACATCTTCACTTCAAGCTAGATTGGGAAAGATATATTTAGTGCGAGTTAGGCCAAAAATTTGAATATAAACACAAGAATTAATAGTAAAAAATATTATTATTATTTTTTTAATGTTAACCATCCGATTCCGATCCATTAATTGATTAATCCGAATTCAAGTACTGCAGAGGCCACTTTATGGGGGTGACTCTCCCAACCCAATTATTTCATTTACAATTTCAAGATTCGAACAAGATTCGAACATTGGACGTTGCTTAAGGGATTAACGTCTCATACCGTTAGACAAACCAGTAATTGGTAAAAAGGGCCATCTTTTAGTAACAAATGAATTCTTACTTCATGACGTGACAAAGAGAAAATAAATTAACAAAATTTGAGCAAAAACATAACATTTAATTTTAGTGATAATTGATTAGAAGAATTGATTCTTTTCCATATAATTTTCACAAAGATCTTAATTATAGCAATTTAGACGATCGATAATTTTTTTCCCTATTTAATTGCCAAAGTAGATGGTTCCTAACGCAACTTTGAGATTCCCAATTATTTAAATTCTCATAATTTTGAGATTCCCATTTACCGATCAACCAAACTACTTCAAATTCGGAAAGTTTTATATATGAAATCGGTATTTGGGCCTACATATACCTGAATAATTAAAATTATATTATATTTTTTATATGAATTTTTTTTTTTGTATAAATAATAAAATTTGAACGGCTTAGTACATATATAATGTTTATGATCAAAATAAATTAATTAATCTTATTTCAATTTTTAAATCTAGCACGACACTAAAGTCCAAAATGTTTGACTTTGTTACAACTATTGGATCCGCACGTAATATTGTTCGAATCAACCACCCAAAACCTGAGCACTTTATGCGTCTACAAATGAAATCCCCGGAAAATTGATTTTTGGACACAATGCACTATCAACTATCATCTATCTATCTATATATATATATATATATATATATAAAGACCAATTAGTACTAATTATCGAATAAAAAAGTTATAACACAATGAAGCAATAAAATGCTATTCAACAAACTAACGTCTACATTGGTAAAACTCAAAAAATTTACTGTTAAAGTAGGGTCTCATTGTTAATCATTAAAAAGAAATTAACTTACAACATATATATATATATATAATTTTAATCACCTGATTTCTGATTTATTGATCGATTAATTCAAATTCGGATACTGTAAATGTTCAATATAGGGGCGACCCTTCTATTCGGTTGTTCTATTCACAACTTTATAATTCTAATACTGAACATTATTTAAGGTATCTACTATCTCATCTTACCAAACGAATATATATATATATATATGTATATGTATATATGTCAAGATTTTACAAGTGGAGAACACAAGAACCCCCCACTAAAAGTAAATTGAAAATGGAACCAACTAGTCAAATTTAGGCAGGGGCAAAAGCCAGTCATGACCCGATCCTAACCCACATTCGAAATTGGGTGGTTGAGCCCACCCAAGTTACATCATAATACCTACAAATGAAAATTCATCCCAGTGGCTTTATCATCTCACTCGCATATCGAGGACCCTCGATACGGGTATAAAATACAAGTACAATATAATTTAGTTAAATTTTAATAATATAAAATTATTTTTCTGTTGAATTTTCTTTGTAAATACACATATTTTTTAACTATTATTATTTAAACTATAATATATTTATTAAAT
Source organism: Petrea volubilis (assembly GCA_026212405.1). NCBI lineage: Eukaryota > Viridiplantae > Streptophyta > Magnoliopsida > Lamiales > Verbenaceae > Petrea > Petrea volubilis. The sequence continues at coordinate 26,774,856 of CM047874.1, read as the reverse complement.
TTACGAAAAGTTAAAAAAATTATTTTTAAATAAAATTATTTCATGATTAAAAAATAAATAAGAATATAAAGCAGAATAATTTAAAAAAAAAAAAAAGACGTGAGAGAGAAAATGGGAGACAACTGACAATAAAAAATAGAAAAAAAAAAGAATACGTTGTTGGAGAAAAAAGAAATGATAGAAGAAAAATAAGTAGTAAAAGGGTTTTTTAAAAATACCACAATTACACACGCCAAAAATAAATAAATAAAACACCTCGCACTTAATATATAGTACTATAAGTAATATCTATCGAAAAGTTATATAAAATTATAGCGCTATTATACTTTGCTTCCTCAAATTATGTCTATATCTTGTTTATTCTTTTAAACTACAAAACGTATGAAATTAGGGGTTAATTTGTTATACATTTTACCACTAAGACTAATTTGTTATATTTTACAATTAAAGAGAACTAGTTAAGGGTGCACACTTTATGTGTGTGTAAAATAAAAAAATAATATAATTTAATTAAATATTTAAATTTTTGTAGAATGAAACTATAAATATTTACCAATTTTTTATGAGTATATCTTTTTAAAACTAATTAAATTATTTTTATTAAAATAATGATAATTGATAAGTAAAAGAATTTTAAAATAAAATTATAACAATAAGAAACAAATACAAAATATAATAATAAAAAAAAGTCGTGGCATAACGGGAGGAGAGATAGAATATGAGAATATATAACATGGTAAAGAAGAGAGAAAATGAAAGTTTTGAAGAGACCAAAAAGACCAAAATCCTATATATTCTTCATTAATAGAATTGATGATACGATAGCAATGGTGCAAACTGTAATTTACCAAAAATTATACTATAATTGTTTTTCATGAATCCAATGTCTTCTTCTAAAATTGACAATTAATTTTTGTACTTTTGTATGATATCAAATCTTGCGACGTTGCGTTCTCAGATATATATATATATATATATATATATATATATATATATATATATTGCTACATTCTTGAGTTCCTTAATATATCGATCAATCTAGAGGCACATCACCTTAAGCAAGGGCAACGTGGTAGCAATTTTTAACTTGCTAAGTTCACTATTTCTGACTTATAATATCGAACTAAAATTTACATGTATTTTTCAAAATATTTTTACTATTTTACAAAATTTTGATATCGTTCCCCAAACAAGATTTTTTGACTCGAGTCTCCACCCCTTTATAAGGGATCCCAAAAGATAGAACACTCAGATAAATGCAACAAATAATTGGGACATGTGAATTGTGTAAGTTGCATGGATCCATTGGCTCGCGCGCGCACACACACACACTAACTAAAGCTCCAATGTGAAAAGATGTTGATTAGATTGAATCTTATCAAAAACATAGCATGCAAAAGAGATCTCCTCAAAGAATAAAAAGAAACAAAAGTTTATCTGCTCAACCACTACATCTTGATAAATGATAGCCTAGTGATCTCAATTTGGGCACCTAAAAAATTGCTTCTACCTTAGTTTTAATATTCCAAAGTGTAGTTAATAGTTATCCATTTATAAATAAATTCATCTTCATTTGAATAAGACAACTTTTATCATTACATAATTTGTTTTCTTTTCACTTAACCAACACTAATTTTAGTCATTTTTAGCATGATTTAATATACTCATGAAGCTTAATTTGCCAAAACTTATGATCCCCTAAATATTGGATAGCTATTGTTAAACTGGGACAAACATTATATGAAATAAGCCAAGTAATCAAAAAATATAGGTAGAAGGCTATTTTAAAAGCAACGTCCAAAATGCCAATACAAATTCAATTTCTATTTGGATTTGCTCCCCAACCGTGAATCAACGAGAATGGATAAGAGGCTTGTGGAATTGACGTGAGGGGATACTGATGGCTATATTTCTGAGAGCAAACTCCGGGCAAATATGGAACGCTTGATTACGAGTTACGCCTATGAATTAAAGACAATTCTACCAAACTACCAGTTGGTTGAACAGAGTGAAACGCATAATCCCTTAGTCAATATTCAAAATTCGAATTTTGAGGTTGTGAATGATCAACTGGATTGAGAGAATCACCTCCACAATGAACTTTTGCAATACCCCAATCGGAATTAATCAGCTAATGCATCAAAACCGAATAGATAAGACTAAAGAAAATGACACTTCATTATCCACTTGTTTGCAAGCGAGATAATGGTCTTTTCCCCATATCATAGTCAAAACAACTTTAGGAGTAATACTCATTGTTTATTGAAATCTCAGATCATATTTACAAAGATTGAAACTAAGGGGCTACATGTTAGCTTACAAAGGAGCCTTTATCTTCAAATCTACCACAAATTACAAAACTGAAATATTCAACAAATTTTTGCACTTAGAGTCAACATATAATCCATGAATCATATATTACCTAAAACAATATCACGTTCATAGTATCCCAGCATAAATCCACAGGGCGAATAATACACAAAAGTAATTGAACAAATATTCTGGTTTAAATATATAATAACGAATTCAGACAAATGGCATCTGCAAATTTACGCGACAATCATCCAATGCACAGGAATCATATTCCGACTAATGATGTTCGAAAATCAACCCATCTCACAGGTTGTATCTCACATTCCATCTGCGATTACCATCGGCGTTAAAGGTCCAATTATTTTCCTGAATCTGCAAATACGGAATCTGGAACGGCAGCATAATCAGCAAAAGGAATTCAAATACTAAAAGAGTTGCGGGGAAAACGAGAAAACGTTTAAGTGCAGATAAATCAAGAGATTCCTCCATCAATACAACATTAGATGCTCAACCTTTTTCTCACTTTTCTCCCCCTGAATGTCAAGAAACAAATTTCGATCTAGGGGCGTTTGCAAACACTTCTACTTTTGGAGAAGCAAAAGTTGTAGAGAAAGTTGCCAAAAAAGAAAAAAATAGTAGGAAACGTGGGTAGCGTTTGGAAAGAAATAGTGAAAAAAAAGTGGTTGACTTTTGAAAAAGTAACTAAAAGCTAGAAAGTTGCATCCACCTTCTCACTTATTTTAACTTTTTTTTACGTAGGAGTAGGAAAATAAACACTTACTATCTACTTTTTTTCAGCAAAAGTTGGAAAAGCACTTTCTTACCCTAAAATAACAATTTACTACCCAAGAGATTCTTTTGATGGTCAAATGATAAAGATTCTTTAAGCCCGCCTTTTTGACTCAGATATGACCACCTCGTCAATACGTTCTCCACACGCATTCAAGGCAGAATAAATAGTTTAAGAGGCAGGAAAATAAAACACTTACTATCTGTTTTTTTTAGCAAAAGTTGGAAAAGCACTTTCTTTTAGGGATTGCAAACACCCCTAAAATAACAATTTACTACCCAAGAGATTCTTAACTGCTTTTGATGGTCAAATGGTAAAGATTCTTTAAGCCCGCCTTTTTGACTCGGGTATAATCACCTGGTCAATATTTTCTCCACACGCAGTCGAGGCATAATATATAGTTATAGAAGCTAACAGAAACCCCCCCCCCCCCCACTCCACAACCCACCCACCCACCCCACACGCAAAAAGCAAAGTTTGTCCGATAGGAGGCAAGTGTGCAAACACGATTACACGAAAGATGGCATAAGAAGTCTTGAGTCACTCAAAATTGAGATATAGTTTCATTCGTAATGAAGAAGTGGGAATCGAAATGGCCCAGTGGACAAGCTTTTCAAGAAAGTAATCATACCTTGTCGATAACATCATATCCAAATTTGAGCCGCAAGTCTTGGTCTTTCTTAACATTTTGAATGTACCAAACAAATTCAGTAGCTCCATTATAACTTATCTGTTCCACACATTAAAAACAGATATTCAAGTCCCACTTAAAATATTATGAGAAAGGATCCAAGACCAAAACCACAACACAAGTACAAGGAGCTGGCTGAACGAAAGACAGACTAACCTCTCTAAACTCCTCGTCAATAACACATTGACCCTTGACATTAAATAGTACGTCTTCCTTAGCAGTTACAGGAAATGCTTTCTTGCCACGTATGTTATAGTGTGCCTTCTTGTTCCTATTGTATTGAACTCCCACACCAACATTCGCTGATAACTATATAGGCAAAAAGGAAATGTCAAATAGTTTGTTGCCTCCTTGGAGCTTATTATACAAGGGAAGACTCAAAGGTTGGTCTTCTGTGAAATTACACACTTCTGCACGCTTAGTCTTTGTTTTTCAGTTCATGGGGAGTAGTATTAACTTCAACTTAATTTAATCAATTGGTAAACATGGGTACATACATCAGGATAGTAGAATCGTATCATTGCATTTACGCAAGTAGGAGCTCCAATCCTTGTGTCTAGTTCTCCGTTAAGCTGCCAATCCGAAAAATGGCACATGAATTGAAAGTTCAAGTCAAGTTAGCAGATAAATCAAGGAACATAACAAGAATCTAACCAAACAGGCAAAAGAATGCTAAGAATCGAGACAAAGTAAAAAAAAAAAAAAAAAAAGAAAAAGATAACACAGCAACTCGCCTACAATATAACTGAGAAGCAAGAATTATTTAAACAAGTCAAAAAATGCATCACACATTAGAACAACATTGCTTGATTCACATTCAAGAAGCCATATATTAGTCCCAGTGCCATCGCATTCATTCTCCCAAACCAAACAACACATTTCACGCACCCTTTCCATTTCTAATCTTGCACTGTACACACAACATCCTAATACCATAACCTCTTCCATGCGCACATTGACAAACAGGAAATCTTATATCTGAATACGAACACAAACATACTCATGGGCGACACCACTGCTTGGAGTTGGGTCAAGCGACCCCACTCAATTTTTAATATGTATATTTATATTTAAATATTTTATGCGGAGTATTAATTAAAATTTATAATTATGATAATTTGACACCATATTACAGTTGAATATAATTATAATTGATCCAGTGCTTTTCCAAAATTCAAATTAATAAGCATGTTAACAAAATGGAACATTCTCATTTTTAGTACCATAAGTTAAGCTCTATTTAGTTTTGGTACCATAATTTGAAACTGTCTCAAATTTCACCCCGTAGCTCTATTTATTTTTCTCAATGTTGTAACACATACGACCTTCCACAAAATTATTAATGAAGGAAGAAATGTGAAATTACTTTTTTCATGCAACAGTACAAAAGGTATTCTCAATGATGAAACTACCATGGTTTCAAAATATGAGAGAAAATTGTAATAGAAATACTTAATAAAATAATTTATTTGTTTATGTATTTGCATAAAACAATTGTTTTTTTTTATAGAAAGCGTCGATTACATGATTATCAAATATCAACATATCAAATGAATACAAATCTTGGTTCGCAGGAAAGGCTTGATAACGGTTGGAACGGAATGTGAATGGTGGCCTAATTCCACTGTTCCGGTCTTTGCCACAGTGGGTTCCATTGCAGCGTTATCATGGCCATTCCGGCATGCTAACGTAACTTTTTGGCAATGGAGCAGGGGGGAAGCGGTGTGGAATAGAGAGGAATGCCATTACTATATTAATCAAAAATACATACTTATATTTTTCAATCTGTTTTTTTTTTCATATATTTCTTGAAGTATTAAAATTATAACAATATATAATTTTTTTTTTTTTAAAAAAAAAAACTTAATTTGCGGAACGCCGGCGATCGTTCCGCGACATGATTCGCCATAACGGCCGCTGGGAACAGAACAAAGGCCATCTTTCAAGTTCTATCGCAACATCGTAGAACGGTAGTGGGCGTTCCACATGTGTTATATTTCTTTTGGTTACTTTGTTTTTCAATTTTCATATTAAGATAATTTAACTGACAATCTTTAGTATATATACCATGTGATACAAGATATACAAGCCAATCCATTTGGAAAGAAACTAAATTAAAATGCCCATCTACAAGAAAGAAAGCAAAATGCCATCTTTCAAGACTTAAATGCTAAAAAATCAGGAAGTCGAATAAGAAAATATTCGATAAGAATTTATTCCTACAATTAAGTGATTTATATTGATCAGATTGCTGTCATAATGCC
>CM047874.1:26728940-26768298 GCA_026212405.1 Petrea volubilis | reverse complement strand
AATACAATCTTTTTCATTAAAATATATTTTTTTTAAAATAAGTGCATCTCCTTAAAAAAAAATCCATACATATGAGTTCTTAATTACCTCTTCTATGGTGGAGGAGTTTTAGTCTGATTAACAATTTGGTAGAACTATTAAGCATTTTACGAAAGTGTTCATTTATTAATAAAAAAATTGTGATAGAAATTTTTTTTCACAAATTCAAAGTATTTATAATGAATTATTGACAGAATTCAATATAAACAGAACTAAATAAATAATTAGTAACAAAGCATATATTTACGGCATAATCCTTTTCAGAAATGAAATTGATAGTGCATCGGTTTGTAACTAAAGAAGATTTATTTTTATAATAATGACCGATTTATCTTATTAAAAATTGAATATATTAAAGCAGATTCCTATATTCATGTCATGTTGGTTGTCTATTTTCCAACATGTATTCATAAAAAAAAGGGTATTTGCATAAATTTTATATGTATATCGAACAGAATACTAAATTATATTTTCCTTTAAATTTTCAAATTATGTGCATCAAAATATTCATTTTCTTGCAAAAAATTAAGGGTCATGATTTCTAATTCCGTCAATTATCATATGTAAATCTTGATTAGGACATGGCGATGAATCAGACAGTGTTACAAATACATAAGATAACTGTTTGTTGAGGTGTCCTTAGATCAATTTTTGTTGCGTTTGTTTAGTTGATGTTACACCTTAATTTAGTTGTTCAAACATTTAGAAATGTACTACCGTTTTGGGTAATTATTGTTGAGATATATGTACCTCAATTATAAAAGAAAATTTTCTCTCGTCATGAGGGTTTTTTTCTCTCGTCATGAGAGTTTCTTCCTCTTGTTATGAGAGTTGTGGCCGTCTTCTAATCCCCCGTTCTTTAAACCCTATTGTGCTTTAGAGCCTCTCGCTTCACTTCATTCTTTATTTCTTATTATTGTTTTGTCTGCGATTTTATTCTTTTTTCTCATTTCATCGCCTGTGTCTTCTCTGACTTATCTGTCTTCTGCTTATAGGTCCCGGACGGAGCCGCAAGTTTGGGTCGGACACTTGTCATATGTGCGCTCGTAACCGTCCCACTGGATCAACTAACCTGTTGGTGGTGATTTTTATGAGTCGTCTTTTCATGTTCGTTGTGTTTCTCTATGGTGTTTTTTAGTATCTGGTATTAGTTTTTTGTGTGTTTCTCGTTTGTTTCTGTGTTTTCTTGGGAGTGTTGCAGGCTCTAGTTTTACTCCTTCCCATTAGGTTTTTTGGAACCACTGAGCCCGGGTTGTTACATTGATAGAAGCGGAACTAGAGTGGGTGACTCAAGCCCTTACACTTTCTGGGGATAAAGTTCGAACAGTGACTGTTTCTGATGATATATGGAAGGAAAAATCTCCAGTATCACAACATTGTGTTGTGGGTAAAATTTTGTCTGACCAGCAGGTTAATTTTGAGGCCTTTAAGACGACTATGATGAAAGCCGTGAATCCCGTCTGGGGAATGACGATGTCCAAGCTAGAGGAGGGGAGATTTTTGATGGCTTTCAACCACGCCTTGGATAAGAGGAGAACTTTGTCAAACACACCATGGTCGTTTGAAAAACGGTTAGTCATCCTGTGATCGATTGAAGAAAATGAGAATCCTATAGGGGTGGATCTAAATTGGTGCGAATTCTATATAAGAGTGCACAACCTACCCCTCAGTAAGACGACGAAAGAGAAGGCAAAGGTCATTGGAGGCTCAATTGGACAGTTTCGGGAACTTGATCTGGAGCCCGATAAGGGGATGTCTGTCTCCTCATACATGCGGATTCGGGTTAACTTGGATGTCACAAAACCACTAAGGCGAGCAATGCGATTGCAATCGGAATCAGGCGATGATGAGATTCTAGTGACGTTTTCATGTGAACGCCTCCCGAACTATTGTTATGTATGTGGGATGTTGGAACACCAACCAAAATCATGCCCAAAATTGTTTGACGATGGTTTTCAAGACCCTCATCCAAATTACCCCTTTGGACCATGGCTTCGAGCACCATTGAATTCGAGGAATGCAGGCTGGGGTGGTAGCCGCCATGGGACCGACGGTACTAGCACAACTCGGTCGAGATTTGTGCATGCCAAATCTAAATCACAAGAAGCGTCTTTCTCGGAGGAAACTGAATCCCGGTAGAATCGGACCCCTTCCATGCAGTCTAGGCGTGATTTCGGCAAAGATCCAGTTGCCGTTGTTGATAAGATATCAAATGACATCCCAAATTAATCACCGGATACCCACCAGGCACACCCTAAATTAGCCCACCTTGCCCCCACCCTTCACTATATGCAACCCGCAGGGCCCAACGTACCCATTGTATCATCTGGGTTTAACACACTACACCAGCCCATCGTCCAAATGGCCCAACAACTGCAGCTCATCCCTATCGAACCGGATCCTAGCCCCATGACTTTTCTGGAACCCATATCCCACAACCCAGACTTGCTCATCGATTCTCCTATCTCGTTCCCCACTTATCCGCAATTACCACACCACCCAAGTTTTCCAAGCCCATTTCCACCCATAAACAAAACAGCAAATCGTAAATTGCTCCAAATCATCACTACACCCCAATGCTCTCGTAAAGCTATCTTAGTTCAGCCCGAAACAGTCCAAATCTCTCCCACCAAAAGATCGCCTACCCGTGCTAGAAACCAAAAACTATCAACCACAGTCCAGCGGATGACCAAACGTAAACTGCCACCTTCTTTTGATCAAGCCAACATATCTAAACCTCGTAAGAAAAAACCTTCTCTCTCGGCTACTATGTTGGTGGATGACTCTGATTCATCGGCGGAGGCTGCAGTATAGTCCTGCCGGGCACCATGAGGATCCTATATTGGAATTGTCAAGGTCTAGGTGGGATCTTGACAATTCGGGAGCTGGGTAATATTATCCGGCGGCACCACCCGCACTTGGTTTTTATCTCGGAGACTAAGTGCTCATCTGCAAAAATCGAGAGGTTGAAACAACGATATGGCATGCATGGGGTGTGTGTTGATTCACGGGAGCAAAGCGGTGAACTCGCGTTGTTCTGAACAAAGGAACAGTGGTTACCTTGCAAAGCTACTCCCGAAATCACATCGATGTTACGGTAGGAGCTGCCCCGGCAATGATCCCATGGAGGTTCACCGGTTTTTATGGTTTCCCATCTATATCGGATCAGCCAGCATCCTGGGACTTACTGAGAGCTTTGCGGAATCAATCCCATTTGCCATGGCTATGCGCCGGAGATTTTAATGAGATATTGGCAATCCAAGATAAGGATGGGGGTGGCATAAGATCGACGGCACAGATACAGGCTTTTCAAACATGTTTGTGTGAGTGCAGTCTGTCCGACCTAGGTTTCATGGGCGATCGCTTTACATGGTCTAACAACCACGAGCATCCGTATACTGTCTGGGAAAGAATAGATTTGGCGGTGGCTAGCGCTGACTGGATGAGCCGCCACCCAACTTGTGTAGTAAAACACCTTGAGGCGACGGTATCTGATCATATCCCTATCCAAATAGATGTGTGCCCGGCGGAACACAAGCGACCGCGACGAAAGCAACTTTGGCGGTTTGAAGCTTTATGGGTCAGACATGACTCGTGTGGTCGAGTGATACAAGATAACTGGCCGAATGAGTGGCATGGGATGACACATGATGGTTTTTGGGCGAAAGTGGAGCAGTGCAGGATTGGACTTATCAATTGGAGCCAAGCTGAAGTGGGAAATTCTAAAAAACAAATTTCTCAACTGGAAGAACGGCTTCGAGAACTTAAAAAGGGGACGATAACAACACAGACAAAGAGCGCTGAGCACGTTTTAAAGGCTCAACTGGAAGAACTTCTCGCACAAGAAGAGATTCGCTGGAAACAACGGGCAAAAGCGCAGTGGTTGAAAGAGGGTGATCGGAGCACCCGATTTTTTCATGCTCAAGCTACAAGACGTTTTAAACAGAATAATATTGATAGACTTAGGGATAGAAACGGAGAATGGTGTGAAACTGCCGAGGATATCCAAGATGTAATTGTAGACTATTTTCAGCATATTTTCTCGACTAGTCACCCGGACGTAGGAGAGATTGAGGCGGCCCTGGCATGTGTGGTTCCAAGAATTTTACCTGAATGGAACACGAGTCTGCTAGAACCTTTCAATACCAAAGAAATCACGAAAGCATTGTCGCAGATGTACCCTTTAAAATCTCCGGGGCCCGATGGTATGCCTCCTTTATTCTTTCAAAAATTTTGGCACATTGTGAAGTCGGATGTTCTTAATTGCATTTTTGATTTTTTAAACCGCCGACAATTTAATCCTAAACTTCATTATACACATATGGTCCTCCTCCCTAAATGTGACCGACCTGAAACCATGGCCCAACTCCACCCCATTAGTTTGTGTAATGTTGTGTACCGAATTGCTACAAAAGCTATTGCAAATAGGATGAAACCTTCTTAGATAATGTCATTTCACCTTTCCAAAGTGCGTTTGTACCCGGCCGCTTGATTACCGATAATATTCTTGTGGCGTATAAGTTGAACCATTTTCTCAAATGTAAGTCTAGTGGCAGGGAGGGCTTTTTGGCTCTCAAGCTGGATATGAGCAAAGCATATGACAAGGTGGAGTGGCCTTTTCTTGAACGGGCTCTCCGGAGGTTAGGGTTTCATGAATCTTTTGTAGATTTAATCATGATATGTGTCCATTCTGTGTCATATTCCTTTATCTTGGATGGGTCCTCGTTTGGAAACGTTCTCCCCCAGAGGGGCATCCATCAGGGTGACCCTCTATCACCTTACCTTTTCTTAGTTTGTGCAGAGATTTTAAGTTGCTTATTACAAGATGTAGAGAGACGGTGAATCATTCAGGGGGTGGCAATTTGCAAGGGCGCCCCACGGATATCTCATCTTCTATTTGCTGATGACACGTTGATCTTCACTCGTGCCACTGAGAATGAGGTGGATGGGATTAATCAAGTGCTCGAGAGGTATTGTCGAATTTCGGGACAGGAAATCAATCTCCACAAATCAACTGTGGTATTTAGCCGGAACATGGAGGAGGAGACAAGGCGACTTTTGGCGGACAGATTGGGTGTGAAGTTAGAGATGAATCATGCCAAGTATCTTGGGCTCCCGGGGATTGTGGGTCGTTCGAAGAGAGAAGTGTTTGCAGGGATCCGCTCTAAGGTATGGGAGCGCATTCAGGGTTGGTCCGAAAAATTACTCTCACAAGCGGGCAAAGAGATACTTATCAAGACGGTTCTGCAAGCTATCCCAACTTATGCAATGGGCTGTTTCAAATTTCCGGATAGCTTGCTAAGGGACATTGAGTCGCTTATGGCTAGTTTTTGGTGGAATAATCGAGGTACTCGAAAAATTCATTGGCTGAGTTGGAAGACCTTATGCGAACGAAAGTTAGATGGGGGCCTTGGTTTTCGTCAGCTCATGGCGCCTTATCACGATGCCGAATACTTTGCTAAGTAGGGTTCTCAAAGCCCAGTACTACCCTGATACGAATTTTGTTGACGCCAGGATTGGGAATCGATCGTCGTTTACTTGGCGGAGTATTTGGGCAACCCAAGAGGTGCTACAGCGAGGTACACGGTGGCGTGTGGGGGATGGGAGGCGTGTACATGTTTGGCATGATTCTTGGCTGCCGCAACCACTCACCTGTCGCCCTATCACGCCGTGTAACCCTCTCTTGGACCATCTTCGAGTTAGCGACCTACTTATTACAGGCCGTATAGAATGGGATCTCAACAAACTCAAGGATATTTTCCTCTCTATTGACATAGACCTAATATGCTCTATTCCTCTTGGTCGAACACCACGACATGATGTGCTTATTTGGCATGCTACTAAGAGCGGCCGCTATTCCGTTAGGAGTGCTTATCACTCTCTTGTCCAAGATGAGATACATGCTAGTGGTTCAACGCCTCCCAGCTGGAAATTTCTATGGTCAGCGTGCGTTCCTCCCAAAGTGAAGATCTTTGCATGGCGTTTGTGCCATGGGGCGATTCCGACAACACGGCGTCTGCAAGCGAGACAATGTGATACCAGCGGGTGCTGCCCGCAGTGTGAATATGGGGTTGAAGATGATAAGCACGTCATGCTGGAATGTCATTTTGCGAGGCAAGTTCAGGCCCTTAGCCACTTGCCATGGAGATGCATCTCAAACTGGCAAGACTCGGTGAAGAATTGGTTGTGAGGATTACATAGACTACTAGAATGCACTGAATTCTGCAAGGCACTAACGGTGGCATGGGCAGTATGGGGGTGCCGAAATCGAAAACTTATGGAAGGGATATCCACTACTCCGACTAAGGTATCCAGTTTCGCCCTCTCTTATTTACATGTTTTTTTTTATTCTCTTTCGACCCCCCCCCCGTCTCAGTTCCTTAGCGGAGCGCGAAGATATGGCAACGGCCGAAGGATGGGTGCATTAAAATTAATTTTGATGGAGTGGTGTTTCGAGATAAACGGGAGTTTGGAATGGGCGTAATTGCTCGAGATACGAATGGGAATTGTATTGGGTGGCGTTGTAAACGGGAGTGTGGCGTGTATGACCCAGAATTTGTTGAAGCCTGTGCGGCTTATGAGGCCGTATCTTTGGCTCGGAGCAGGCGATGGCATGATGTAGTGATTGAAGGCGACTGCGCACAAATGCTCGATAAATTACTTATGCCATATGAGGATACTTCTAGCATTGGGAATATTTTGCAAGATATTAGAGAGATTTTATCACTTATCCCTAGTTGGTTCATATCAAAAGTTCGACGTTCGGGAAATAAGGCGGCTCACTGTTTAGCTAGGCACTCGTCTACTTTCGATGAAGGGGACATTGATATCCCTGATTTCATTTCATGTATTGTTCACTCGGACTCTTTGAGCAATTAAGTTCTTTTGGTGTTTTCAAAAAAAAAAAATTATAAAAGAAAACTAGGGTTGAAATTCAATCGGAGAGTGAATTCATAGTGTGTAATCAGCCTAAAAGATACTTTCAACTTTTAGCTTATTTTAACTTATTTTTATTAGAAGCAACAAAACAAAATACTCACTGTCTACTTTTTTTCTTTTTCGAAGGAAACATATCCAAAATATTATTGAACTCTAAAATTGTTCATTATCTCTGTAATATAAGTAGGAATATGAGACGATCCTTCCATGAAGTAACTGCGTTCCTAACGACAATATGTGCCACTTTATTGCCTTGACGACCTACGTGGGAAATTTCAATAATATCAAATTTAACAAAGCCCTGTTTAACATCAAAAATTAAGCAGGAAAAACACTTTATCTTTTTCACTCGCAAACATCCCCAACAGGCATTGGATTGACCCATCGGAACTCTTAACCATCCCGACTGTGGGGTCATCCCAAACAAGAACGCCCAAATTAAGATTGTTTTGAGAAAACTCTAGATTCAGTTTGGTCAATCTCAATAAATTATATGCTAAAGTATTATTACACTTGTTATGCCCATTTGATTATCACTGATTCGACTAAACGGGGTGTGAGCAAGAATTTCATGGTTATTCTTATGATGAAAATGTATTAGATTTATGAAGCTAAGGGATGATCAAAGATTTTAAGCTACAAAAGTGCTCCCAATAGCCTAAAGATATAGGCACAACACTACCATGAACAAAGAAGTCCTATCTTACACAACACTACCATGAACAAACCTTGTATACAGAGCATCACTTCTTACTCTACCACAATATAAAGCTATTATTCTGCCTAGCATCAAGAAAAGAAATCACATTGATTGATACATTTCTCTTTCACTGAGTGAACTTGACATCAGGATTTCTTATCGGTTTGAGCCACATATCAGCCAAGATTCTCGACGAAATGCTCCAAAGAAGATCAGGCCCCTTCACCCCGACGCGTTTACCCTTTCTCCCACCCTTCCCCATCCCATGCCCCACCAGCCATTGCAATGCAGTAAGCTTTTGCTTGTGGCCATCCCACACGTTCTTCAGTTCACATGTTGATCCCACTTTAACCCCTCCTACTTGAAGGCTCACCACTTTGTAACTCTTTTCCTCATCATATAATTTGCCCGTTGCGTGAATCAGTGCGATCATCGGCCCGCCAACGGCCTCAAACTGCCTCCTCGGGTCCCGTAATTGCACGGCCACGGCTAAAGTTACATTTTCCGAATTGAGTTCCTCATTTTCAAGACCTTTTGTGATGCTTTCTTTGATCCAGTCCTCAATGGGAACTGCAGAGACCAATAAGTTGGCGTTTTTCGCATCTTGATTGATTGGGGAAACATTGAAAGGTGCGTGTTCTTCGGAAACATCAGCTTGGATAGCAAGAGCTTCAAGAGCCATACTCTCGATTTTCTGCAAAGAAAATGCTAAAATCTCATCAACGGTTAAAGGCTCCTCCTTAACATTCCATATACCGGTCGAAAACCTCTCCTTTCTCCCATTGTTCATTGCTGTCACCATTGATTTCACAGCAGCAATGGTGCGTGCTGCGGTCGAGCTAGCACTGCCTTCTCTGTTTCTTCCTTGTATTATAGCCGAAGCGATACCTTCAAAAGCTATCTGCTCTGCTGTTTTGCCCATGAGCTCATCCAGTGGCATCAAAGACTGTATCTCTGAGGTCATTTCTTGAAGCCCCATTGTTGCCATCTTTTGAAAAACTTCAATGCCATTCTCGTTTGATCGAATAATCAATGGCTTAGACATCTGCATAGCGAGTTTTGGCGAGTCACTTCTAGATACAGAGGTTTCTAGAGGATTCATCGATGCTAAGTAGCCCCCGTTTCTTGTCTGAACGACGGGGCCTAATCCCTTGCCAAGATCAGGTAGGAAAACAACCTCGGATGCTTCATCGTTTTTCACCAAAGGGTTCCGATTTTTGTCATCTTTTGTAGTAATATTCTTGAGTTTATCTTCTTTTACAAGTTCAAGCATTTGAAGAAACTCTCTCGTCACTTTGTCTTCATCAGCATCTAATATCTGTGATGCTGTTTCTTCATCTATGGTCTGTTTATCTCCCATCATGGATTCAAGAGCTTTTATCTGCTGAGCAATCGAATTGAGCTCCGATAATCTTATCAGGTGGGATTGATCTTGCACAACTTCCTTAACAACCTCACTTGAAGCTGATATTTTGTCTGAATTCTCCTCAGACAGCAGCTCTTCTTGTTGTTGCTCTTCTTTCTCCATGTCTTTTTCCTGGATTTCAACTCCTTTGTCCACTACATCAAAGTCGGGGATATCATCGTCCTGATTTGGTTCATCGGGCTTCAGAGCCTGCTCATTAAGATTCAAGTCATCAATCCCTTTAAGATGATCATCATCTGATGCAGCAGCTCCTTTCTGCTGCACGGTCCATTCCTCAGCCCGGCCAGTAATCCTAGAACTCAGGATGCTGAACGACGTTTTCGACTGCCTTCGCGCGAAAGACAATGAATGGTAGCCCCTGTTCTTACTTTTCTGCCCCTCTGCCTGACTGTATATCCCAATCCCTCCATCTTTCTCCATAATCTGAAATCCCAGCTTCAAAACAAGCTCACCTCCTTTAGCTTTACCATGAAGACTAAAACATGTGTCCCATTGCTTAACTCTTGTACCCTCAAAGCTCTTCTCTATAGATTCTTGAATCAATCCACTTAAATCCACTGAACTTCTGCCAAAATCCAACTCCTCAGCATCGACTGCAACGACGGATATCAGAAACGGGCGCGGCTCGAATTTCAAGTGTGTGCCATTTCCAGGTGTGAAATAGACATTACACCTCATGAACAGTCTCTCTTCAAAATCAGCAGCTCCGTCTGAGACTCTTGAAGGCATTGTTTGGATTGCCCCATCTTTGCTCTCCTTTTTTCGAACACAAACGGATAGGCGAAGCCCGGTCATGGAGGCCGGAAGGCCCTGGATTGACACAACTTCAACTGCAAACAAACAGCTCAGCTTCTGCTTGGTCATATGGGCCAGAGCCCGAATAGGCTTCCAGTTCCATATTCCTTTCTTTTCTGAAGATGGATTCTCATCAGCCCACTTCTTGTTGCTCTTGTCGGGTGGTTGTTGTTGTTCTTTGTGTTGGATATGAACCTCCAGTTGGGGCTTCGGCCTGGCCCGCCATGGAGATAAGGACATGCGGCGTGATCGCGGTTTGGGATTGAGAACGAGCTCGTCTTTGTCTGGCCCGATATTTTCATTGGTGATCGGAGGTACTGAAGTTCTTGGGAGAGATAGAGAGGCGGTTCTTTGTGTTGTTTTTGTTGTTGTTTTTGTTGTTGCGTGAGATTGGTATAATGATTGACTGAGGGCCTCGAGTTCTTGAAGAATCTGACTGTTGGATTTTTTTGTGTTCGGATTATTTGTTGCCATGATTCAAGAATTGGAAACTAAGCTTGAAAGATCAGAAAGTTTTTTTTTTTTTTTTTTGGGTGCAAAATGTGATGATTCTTGAAGTTGGGTCTATGATTGTGAAGGGTTTTTTGTTGTGTTTTTTGAGGTGAATTGGTGAGGAAATAGGTGGTGTTTTTGTGATCGAAGAAAATGGCCAAAAGGTTCACTTTTTGGAGCAAAATGTGATGATTCTTGAAGTTAGTTGTATGATTTATGAAGGGTTTTTCTTTTATTCATTTATTTATTTATTTTTGCTTTTTTTTTTTTTTTTGAGGTTTACAAAGTTGTCTGATTGATGATGAATTAATGAGGGCTTTATGTGGTGTTTTGTGAGCCAAGAATTGGTTTTGGTTTTATGTGTGAAGGATAAGGCTATAACGTTGGTATATTGTACTTCTCTCATGATACTTGTGTTTGAGAAAGAGACAAGGATGTTAGGAAAGAGGAAAATTTTGTCACATTATTTATGGCTGGTTTTAATGTAAGATTGTTCTAGATTCTACCTACAAAAAGCAATGGGAGTTCGGTTAATGATGAGAAGCCAAAAAGATGAGGATAAAGGACGAATATAGAGGGGTTTTATGTGGCCTTTTATCTCGTCTAGTGAGAGTTCTATTGGCACATATTAGTCAATGGGAGTTCTATAAAGACAAATATAAAGTACCAACTCTCCTTGCTATTTGTTTATTTTCTTCTCATTGAACTTTATTATCTATATATATGCAAAGCCAATTCGACTTTTTTTTAATATTTGATTTTTTCAATTTTTCTTTTTTCTTTTTTATACTTTTACTTATATGTGAATTTAAACTGCAGTATTTACTGATACTCCCACATTTGCCTTTTTTTTCTTCTTGTGATTGGACTTCGGAATAGATTGGGTTGGGTTAAAATCGAATATGTTCTAGATGAAGTTGGGGAAAAGTTGTGTATAGAGATGTCCAAAATAACAAAAAAACAAACAGGCGATCAAACATAGAATTGAAAAAATTGAGTCCAAATAAATTTAACCATAGTACAACATCACTTTCGTCATCGTAGTTGTTATTATTATTATTATTATTATTACATGTTTATCAATTGTTCCAATTGATCATTTTAATGTCTACTTTTCAAGCATAAGGCAAGTAAATGGTTCAACGGCTTTATAGGCTCTACCAATGCTCCAACCTTTAACCAAAATGTTTTTACTGTTTCAAACTTGACTATTATCTCTTCACATGTACTACTATCCCAAAAAATTACCTTAAAAAACATAGTTAATAATTGTAATATCTAGGGGGGGGGGGGGAACCTTCAATGGAAGGGCAACAACCACTTAGGAGAGAAGATTATCAAGAAGACAAAGAAGAGAGAAAAACTCAAATCCAGCAATTGCCACTAGAGAGCAGCCCATGCTTGAGGCACAATCATCATTTGGAGGACTACAAACTTATGGGGGTCCGCCACCACTGTCGAGGGACGACTCAGCCCAACCGGTGGTGGTGCCACCACCTCACCACCATGGACAGAAGCGGTATTTCATCTAGATAGGCTGATGATCAAAAATTCTAATCCAAATTCAATTCAAACGAACCAATGTTAATTATATAACAAATGTTTTACACTTGTCTTATGATTGTTATATAATTTAGGAGGAGTGACCGATCAGTTAGGTTAAGCCAAACTAAATTCGGATAAGAATTTTTCAGCTGATGACGTTGATAGGAAATTGTAGGGGTTAATTGCAATTTTGGTCCTATAAATTCTATTTTTTTTAATAATTTTGGGACTTTTTCACTCTCCTTCAATTATTAACGGAAAAAACCCAAATATAAATTTTCGCTTTTCTTGTGGTTTCTATTTTTTCAAAAGACTCCAACCAAACACAAATTTTTTTCATCAAAGTATTTTTTTTTCAAATATAAATGATTTTCTTTTTAAAAAAAAATCATCCAAACATACAACTGCTTAATACAAACCTAACAGAAACATAAACTTAGTTTGTCACTATGCTACTTTATTTGGGCCGCCAAGCTGTCTGAAATTCATCCACATGGACTTTTATAAGTTCAATTTTATTAGATTATATAAAGTAAATTAGTAAGAATATTTGGCATAACTATATTTTGTAGTTATATTTCATGATTTTACTCAGCCTAATTAATTAACTGGATTATATGCCATTTATATCCATGGTCTATTAAAAAAGATTATGGAATCTTAAATTTAAATATTTTCTTTTAGTGAATCAATTTATAATATAACATAATATTTTGATAATTGTATGAAGTCGTATCGTATCCTAAAATTTTAAAATTTTTCGTATCACTGTGTCTATATTATGTCGTGTCCGTGTTCATGTATCCGTGTCCGTGTATCATAAATGATAGCGAAAGAAATTGTTCTACATCGTAAGAAATTATTGCCCTCTTCATCCCAATATCATATGCGCCTTTTGACTCGGTATGAAGCTCAAATAAATTTCAAAAAAAGTGAAAATTTTGAGTATGAACCTAAAAAATATTGTTTTGGCTGAGAATTACCCTGAAAATCATAATTTGGGTCTTGTTTTTATGTACGGAAAATGGTTTCATTTATTGTCTTTCTTTTTTCTTTTATATATATATATATATATATATATATATATTATAATTGAATTTTTATAACTCTTACCAAATTTTGAAACCCATGTAACGGTAAGCATAGTCATGTTCGAGGGCCTTTGACTCTAAAGGGCATGCACCATGTTTTTAAAGCTGTCAAGATTATCGTCAATTGAGTTTAAATTATAGATGGTTGGTGTGCATAATATTTTTAAAAAAAATGCATAGTCATGTTGATAACAGAAAACTGAGCAATTTCTTTTGTGGTCTCGACATTTTCTTGCCAAACACATGTGCGTACCAATTTATAATTTAAATTTTGGGCCTTGTTTGATTACAACTGGAATTTATCTTTGCTCTTGAATCTGAGTCCGGTTAGCTTTTTTGGTATCTAAATAAGATCGAATTTTATAGAAATTATATTAAAAACACATAATTGTGCTAACCATTACTTCCTTGTGTTTTTTGGTAATAACCACTACTTCCTTGTTATTTTAATATAATAATACAGACATACTAATTCGAATGCATAATTGTGATAATCATTACTTCCTTGTGATAACCAAAATAACATACATTAACTGTAGCCACTGGGCTCAGAGCCGAGTGGTGGGGGTTCGAAAGTGGTATCGGGAATGTCCTGAGTTCGAACCCTCTAGTCCTCTACCCCTTCCCCTTTGAGTGAGTGTGTGCGTGTGTATGAGGGTGTTTTTCGATTGACATCTATAAGATGTCCCGAGATGATTGTATCCAAAAAAAAAAAAAAACATACATTAACTGTAGTAGTCAAAGCAAAAATATGGATAGTCCTAAACATACTGCAAATTGTTGTAGTCAAAGCTAAAATACGGATAGTCTAACACGTCTAATGAAGTAAATAAAGACTCCTACCTCGTCTAACACGTGTGATAGAGGTGACTAAAGACCCCATCGTCTCACTGAAGTCTTTAAATTGGGAGAGAAAACCCCCCCAATTTCTTAACAAAATCTTCGAACTCGGAGTTTTTTTTTTGAATCTATAGCTTGGTACACTGCCAAAGCATGGATATTGGGAGAATGTCACGCCCCGATAGTTCAATTCCGCACAAGCACATACAGAAACGGGATGAGGGCGTGGAGGTTTTGAAAGATTCTCCCAAGTTCTAGGAAGTTGAATAATTGTATAGAATATAAGAGAGTATTCTAAAAAAGAGGATTTTAGAATGCTCCATTGTAAATATCTTGTAGAATAGTCTAGAAGACTATTTGTAGTCATAAGATTCAGTTAATCTCCACCGTACATCGAAGGAGGAGATTAATATAAATAAGTATAGGATTTCATTTGTAAATCATCAAAGTATTGAGTAGTTTAAGAATACAAAAGAATGTCAAGGGAATCATTTTGTGCTCTTGTGTTCACTTGTGCCAACTTTTTAAGTCTTTGAAAATTTTTAAAATCTTACAAAACATCCTGGATATACAAATTATATCATTATCTACCTAAATTTGGTAACTTTCAATAGTGATATCCATCTAACAATATCATCTAAAAATTGTTTGGTATCTAATCCCATCAGAATATCTAATTATTCCATAATTTGACAGAGGTAATTGGAAGAGTGAGGTTAACAAGTGGGACGCCAGTTTTGGAGGAGCTATGGTAGACATCCCTCCGTATATGCAAGTCATATAACAACCCACAACAACCAACAGTCTCTAAGAGACTGTCCAAGGCCAAAGCCAACCATCTTCTTTTGTTACATTTATGTCGATGTACTTGATGAATGTTATCCTTTCTTAACAAATTTTCTTAAGTGACACAAACAGCAACAACTTTGGGTAGAACAAAATCTGTCGTCTCTAACAATTCAGTAAATCCCAGGATTGAGCCACCACGGGAAGTAGTTTCTTGATAAATTTTCGTAAGTGATACAAAAAGCAACAACGAGGGGTAGAACAATATCTGTCGTCTCTAACAATTCATTAAAATCCTAGGATTGAGCCACCATGGGAAGCAGTCCTCGTTACTGTATAAGCAAAGATGTAAGCTCCAATATGTATCACCTTAGTAAGATTACTTTGTTAAGCTCGAATTTTAGTTTAGATTCTTTTCTCTTTTTTTTGAATTTTTATATCCTAACCCGATATGCTCCATTAGAATCAATTCATTCATTCAAAAAATGTTGCACTCTGGATCTCAAGATATACTAACACATTCAACATTCTCACACTATAGTTTAAATCTCTACCAATACACGCATAGAAATTAATGAACAGCTATATAAAACCTAGTTAAATCATGCCCAAAAGTTGGCAACAGTAAATAGGAAAGAGGGTATAATACGCAGATAATAATTTTTGTGGCCCATTGGGCCAATTTTTAGCCCATTAATTATTGCACACTGATCCATTTGAAATTTAAATTCGCATGGGTTTTCTTATTTCATCCATCAAGTGAAATGGGCCAATATTCTCAGGTCATTAATTAATAATTTAAACTATTGGGCCGCAACCTTTTTAAGCTCATTGGTAGGGCTGTCAATGGAGCGGATTTTAATCCGAATCCGATCCGAGTCCGATCCGAATTTTAACATATTCGATCGATTAAAATATTCGATGGATCAGATCCGATAATAAATATCCGTAATCCGAAATAAATGGGTTGGATTTGGAATCAAAGAGTCCGATCCGTTAAAGATCCGAGTCCGAGTTTTTATAATATATTTTACTAAATTTATACATTATATATAATATAATGGTAGTAAAGATACTTCAATAAAATGTAATATATGTGCCATTGTAATTAATAATATACTATTTATTATTTTTCAAGATATTTTTTTTAACAAAATATTGTATAATTTTCATATATTTTCTAAAATATTTTTCTACTTTATTTAATTTTATTTTTAATGTAAAGGGATTTTTTTTTCTTTTTTTTTATAAAATACTAACTAATTAGTCTAGATATTAAAGATCTCTATTACATACACTGTGGAAGCGTTGGGGTTGGGGTTGGGGTGGGGTATTTTTCTAAATTTTTTATTTTTTATTTTTTTTAAGAAAAAAACTTGTATTATTTTTGTTTATAGTAATTTTTAAAAATTCATATTAGCTTATCTCTTATTCAATTTATTTATTATGTTTTCAATCATTTGATCTTAAGATATATATATTCTCTCAAAGTTAAAGATCTCTAAAATTATAATAATATTTCAGAGAGCAATTTACAATATGTACTTATGTACAAAAATTACATTATTGTTTAATCAATAATTTAAAGTTGATAATTGTCCTTCATATATTGATCGCTTAGGAGATTACATTATGATCTTAAGAGATTATTCTAAAACAAGAGAATTATGCTAAAAAAAAAAAAAAAAGCAAGATAGTAGAATCTCTTAAGCAATAGATTGATCGCTTAAGAGATAGGCCCGAACGGCCGTCCATTTTTTGACGGCCTGACTGTTTAAGAGATTATGCTACATAATAGAATAACATAATCTCTTAAACAATCAAGTGGCCTTTTAAGCGGTTTAGTTAGAAAAAAAGAATATCTCTTAAGAGATGGATTGATCGCTTAGGAGATTGGTCCAAACGGCCATCCATTTTTTAATGACCTAACCGTTTAAGAGATTATGCTACATAGTAGAATAGCATAATCTCTTAAATAATCGAGTAACCGTTTAAGCGGTTTTGTTGGAAAAAAAAATATCTCTTAAGAGATAGATTGATCGCTTAGGAGATTACATTATAATCTTAAGAGATTATTCTAAAATAAGAGAATTATGCTAAAATATATAGACAATATTAGTATATTATAAGAGTATATCTTACATAACTCTATCTTTTATAATCTTTTGTAATATAGATATCATAGATACATTATAATGATCATTATAATAATATATTCATGATAAGATCATTATGATTATTACATAGAATCATTATGATAAGATTAATTGATATCTATATTTCCATTAACTATACATATATATATATATATATATATATATATATATTCTCTACAAATTAAAGATCTCCAAATTTATAATGATTATAACTATCTTTTATAGTATAAATTAACATTATAAATATATTATATAATGATATTTACCATGATCATTATAATAAAGAAATCATGAGTATATTATAATAGTCATAATGATACTCATAATGATTCAATATAATAGTCATAACGATATTTTATAATATAGATATAGACATTATGAATATATGATAATGATTATTCTTATGGATTTGATCTATTATTTTCTAAAAGTATTATAATAAATAGTTCAAAATGAATTTATGCCAATATTTTCCAAAAAAATAATAGCATCACTTAAACGATTGAGTGATTGATAAAGAGATTATTTTAAAATAAGAGAATTGTTTAAACAATTGAGTGGTCGTTGAAGAGATTATGCTAAAAAAAAAAGCGATCGAGATAGTAGAATCTCTTAAGCAATAGATTGATCGCTTAGGAGATAGGCCCGAACGGCCGTCTATTTTTTGACGGCCTGACCGTTTAAGAGATCATGCTATATAGTAGAATAACATAATCTCTTAAACGATCGAATGGTCATTTAAGCGGCTTTGTTAGAAAAGAAAATATCTATTAAGAGATAGATTGATGGCTTGGGAGATTGGCCCGAACGGCCGTCCATTTTTTGATGGCCCGACCGTTTAAGAGATCATGCTATATAGTAGAATAACATAATCTCTTAAATGATCGAGTGGTCGTTTAAGCGCTTTTGTTAGAAAAAAGAATATCTATTAAGAGATAAATTGATCGCTTAGGAAATTAGTCCGAACGGCCGCCATTTTTTGATGGCCCGACCGTTTAAGAGATTTTGCTACATAGTAGAATAATATAATCTCTTAAACGATCGGGTGGCCATTTAAGCGATTTAGTTAGAAAAAAAAAAAGAATATCTCTTAAGAGATCATTTTATATCTTAAGAGATTGGCTTGAACGGCCATTTATTTTGTCACGGTCTTGGTATTTTGTTGTTTTTGCGAGTTAAGTTATTTTTAATTTGACCCTCGAACATAAGTTAAGTTATTTATAATTCGACCCCCATTCAAATTTTTGGATAAATAAGTATACTTATTTGCCCTAATTAGTGCCATGTCATAAATTCAACCCAAAAGAAAATAAAAATATAATTTGAGGGTTAGTTTCTTAAATAAAAACTTGAAGGGTCTTATAGGCTAAATTTTCTCGGTTCAAACATACAAAATTACCCCTCTAGCTAATATACATGTGGTGTAGTTTTAAAAAAAGGGGAAAAGTTTGTGATTTTTTTTTTTTTGATAATAAAAGTGTGTGAATTATTTATTGAAATCGGATCGGATCGGATTTTTTTATCGGATCTCGGATCTATTTCGGATTCGGATTCGGTAAAATAAATGAAAATCCTATAGGATTTCGGGTCAGATTCGGTTGCAAGTACTTGTTATCGGATTCGGATCCGGATTACTCTGATTTGCTCCAGATCCGATCCATTGACAGCCCTAATTGGTAGGGCTGTCAATGGAGAGGATTCTAATTTTAATCAATTCAAGTCCACTCTGAATTTTAGCATGTTTGATTGGTTAAAACACATGATGGATTATATTTGATTATGAATATTGGTAATTAGAAATAAATTGATAAAATATAGAAATAAGCAGTTTGATTCATTAAATATCTGAATCTGGACTTTAATCATACTTTTTATTAAATTAATAACCTTATAAATATAATTTTAATAAAGAAGTTTAAATAGAATGTGATGCTTATGGTTTTTTCGAACACCCAAAATTTGTAACGAGGGAAACGAGTCTTAGCGCTTCGGGTCATAATACTCAACTTTAGGTGAGGAAACTGGCAAAACAAAAGTATTGAATTGTCTGAGTATTGTATTCGAGAATGATAAATGAATAATAAAGATAATAAAATGATGAATAAATTTCTAAAAAGTTCATAGAGAGTGTGATTAAGTGATATAGAGTGCTCTAGAGTGTCAAGAATTCATGTCCTTCACCTTGTGGGCCACTGGGCCTTATATAAAGGTGGGAGAACACCTGCCCTGCAGGATTCAACCTTGAAACTCGAGATGAGGGTGGGTTTTTTTGAAATCTTGGCGGGATAAGGTTGTTAGGAGCTAGAAATAAAGCTTCCACATTTAGTACATATCCACTTGATTTGGTCCATACTTATCCCCCGCTATTGAGTAGTCCACTGGCCTAGGCCTAAGACTAGGGAGGAATCCCCCTTGGTCTGGGCTTCAGGCCAGATGTTGGTCATGGGCATTCCTTTCGAGACTTGGATTTCAGGAAGGCCGTCGGTCTTGGGTGTCCTTCCCTGGGATTGGGCTTCAGAAAGAGCATCAATCCTAGACACTCCTTCCTGAGCTTGATCTTCAAGACATGTATCACTTCAAGACATTCCTTCCTGAACTTGGGCTTCAAGACAGATGCCAGCTTCAGAGAGTTCCTTTCTGAGCTTGGGATTCAGGACGACATCTTCAAGCCTTATTTCTTAACAGATTTTCAAGCCCAAAAAATAGTAAAAATATGGCATATCAGAATGTAATATATATAAACTATAATAATTAGTAACATACAATATTTTTACTTTTCACCGTAATGTTTTTAACAAAATAATGTATAAGTTTTTATACACATTCTAAAATAATTTCATACTTCATTAAATTTTTTTCTTACAAAAGAAGTAATTTTTTTATTTGTTACTTGATTTTAAAGTTTCAATTTTTTTAACTATTAATTAGATCAAATTTTTTTATTGGGTTTCAATTTTTTTTTTCGGATTTGGACTTAATAGCGTTTAATGTAATATATTATACGATTTGGATCGGATTCGGATTTTTCATATTCGATCCATGTCCAACCCATTGACAGCCCTACCTGTTTGGATTGGCTTAAAAAAGTATTTATCGGGTTGAGCTTTTCATATTAGAGTTAAAAAAAACTAACAGTTTTGCATTTTGATGTATTAATTAAAAATACTTTAAAATGTACTTTTATTTAAAACTATTTTGGATATCTACTAAAAAGTCACTTTTTGGCTTTTTGACTTCTTTTTTTGTTTTTTACAAAGCCGATCCAAATAAATTTTTTTTAATTGAATTATTTTTTTTTCCCAAAAATTAAGTATTTCTCCTCTAAAAAAAGGTCCATCCGAACGGGCTCTACCTATTGGACAACTCCCTTAAATTTCAATTTCCAAGGACTCCTTATTTCATTTAAGGATTTTTATAGTATTTTCATCCAAATGGACCAAGTTTCCTTTTTTAGCCCATTAATTATATCAACATTTAGGATTTTTGATGGGTCGAATCTTGAGCAAATCAATGCGATTCGAATCAGAATCCGAATCCAATTTCAATAAATAACATTGAAGAATTTATCCTTAAAAATAAAATTAAAGAAAGTAGAAAAATATTTTAGAATATGTATGAAAATTACACAATATTTTGTTAAAAGAAATACCTTGGAAAATAATAAATAGTATATTATTAATTAGGGATAATTACATCTACACCCCCTGAGGTTTGGTGTAATTACCAATACACCCCCTGACATTGACTATTTACAATTACACCCCCTCTGCGTTAGAGCCATTAACAAACAACTCCTTCTGTTAGTGGCCGTTAGGGTTTTTGTTTAAAACCATTAGTCTTGAACTATAAACTTCCAAAAATACCCTTCAATTGATAGGAATTTAATTATCACATAATTTTGACTTTTCAAAATAACTATAATACCCATAAAGTGATCTAAATAATATTTTAAGATATTTAAAAAATTATTTGTAATCCTCAAGGACAAAATTTAATTTCATAAATTTAATAATTATTTTTAAAATTCTTTTTCTTAATTTTATATAATATGAGAGATTTATTAATTTCTTTTAAATTAAAATCACCATTTCCAACATCTTCAAAACCTTCCAAAAATCACCACCACCATTACCATCACCATCATCATAATCATCATCATCATCATCATCATCATCATCATCATTATTATCATCATCCTAGATCTACCACTATGGACGGCGACGGCGGCGGCGGCAGGCAAGGGGAGTGTAGTGGGGTTGGGAGGCGGAGGGGATAGGCGGTGGGAGGGGAGGGGATGGGCGGCGGTGGCGGGTGATGGGATGGGGGCGGCGGGCGTGGGTTGGGCGGCGGCGGGCGAGGGGATGGGGGTGACGAATTGGGGTTTGGGGAGGGTTGGGCGGGGGAGGAGATGGGGGCCATGGGCGGGGGTTGGGTTGGGCGGGGGAGGGGAGGGGATGGGTGCGGTGAGCGGTGGTTGGGATTGGGGTTGGGCGGGGGAGGGGATGGGGGCGGTGGGCGGGATGGGGGAGATGGGGGTTGGGTTGGGCGGGGGAGGAGATGGCCGGCAGTGGCGGGCAACGGGATCGGGGCGGCGGGCGTGGGTTGGGCGAAGGAGGCGATGGGCGGCGGCAGGCGAGGGAATCGGGATGGGGTGGGGGCAGCCGGTAGGGGGTGGAGACGGTGGCGCCGGTGGAGTAGAGAGGAGATGGAGAGATGAAGAAGAAGAGAAAAAGGGAAAAAAATAAAAGAAAAAGAAAAAAGGAGAAGAAGAAAAAAAGGGGGAAAAAAGGAAAAAGGAAAAAAGGAGACGGAAAAGAGAACGAGGGGCATTTTTGTCAACCCATAAAACCCTTTTTTTCTGATTTTTTTGATTTTTTTTTGGTACAAATATTTAAGGGCAATAATGTCTTTTCTATTAAACTATCAGGATTTCGAATTAAATCTTTGAATAGGGGATATAATTGTAAATAGTCAAACCTTAGGGGGTGTATCGATAATTACACCAAACCTCAGGGGGTGTAGACGTAATTATCCCTATTAATTATAATGGCACATATATTACATTCTATTAAAATATCTTTACTACTACTATATTATATATAATGTATTAATTTAACAAAATTTATTATAAAAATTCGGATTGGGATCTTTAACGGATCGGACTACTTGATTCCATATCCAATCCATTTATTTCAGATTACAGATATTTATTATCGTATCTGATCAATCGGATATTTTAATTAATCTAATATGCTAAAATCAGATCAGATTCGGATTAAAATTTGCTCCATTGACAACCCTAATTGGGTGACTAACTTAAAATTTATATTTGAATATATTGATGATTTTCTTATTTCATTCATTAATCATTGATGTCTATTCATCACAACGGACAGAGATTCTTTTTCAGGCCACCAATTATTGAACATCGACCAAATTTAACTATTGGGCGACTACCTTAAAACTTTATATTCACTTGAATATCTTATTTCATTTATTAATTTATCTATTACCATATATAAAGTATTAGATCGCAAATGTTGGTTTAGACAAGAGTGCAGATAAGTGATATATTCACGGTCGATATGTGTATTAAGAAAAAAAAAATCATATTGGTAGAAAAAATTTGTAGCAATAGATAAGTATCTACTTATTACGGAATTTTAGGTCCCTAATAGAGGTTTCAAAACAAAATAATAATTAGTATACACCAATTGGAACTGACAGAACTAGAGGGGTTGCTGAGAAATTAATGAAGTGAACTTATAAAAGAGCTTTTAATACTTTTTATTCTTTTTTGTTATTTGATCATTCAGATATAGTATTTGGACATTTTTCTACTTTATTTGGGTAAAAGCACAGCATAAAACAAAGAACATCAATAATATCGGCACCAATCATGCAAAACTATTGATTGACTTTCATTGTTGGGTAAAATGAAGATAAAGATTACATAAATTTGAGATTTTAGTTACCCTCCACGAAATTATTCAAGGGCATGAGGCAGGGAAGAAAAACTTGACTTATGTAATCTATCTTGAATATAATAAAGCAAAATATAGAGATTTCCTGTATATTCTCATTTATTATTACTTTTTTTCCCCTAAAAATATGTGTAAGCTCAAACACACACACTCACAAGAGCAAGGAAATAATATAATAAAGTTCGAATTCAATACCTCAATAGTATCAATTTTAAACTCCCATAACCCTACTACTGAAATACAACCCAATGGTTATAAATTGACAAATTTGAAAGTAAGTCAACTAAATTATCTTTTAAATCATAATCTCAAATTAAAATTCAATTCAACTTAGGGTTGTTTAGATGTTTTTTTTTTAAATGCTTCTCGTATTATGTTTTTTATAGCAGAGTTTTTTTTTTACGAAAAAAAAAATGAAACCAAGAAATTTTGCATTTTATTTGGGACTAGTATGGATATCTTCTAAAATAAAGTCATTTTTGGGCTTTTTTATGGATTTTTTCCCCCTAAAAGTCAATTCAAACATAATTTTTTATTAAAATTCGTTTTACAAAAAAATAAATGTTTATATATATATATATATATATATATATATATATATTTAAAAAAAAAGGGACACATCCAAATGGGGGCTTTCTAAAATAAGGTTACTTCGTATAAGTTTATATGAGGTAGGTATCTCACTACATGCCACATGTTTATTTTTACCTATTAAGCAGGTTTAAAAAATAATTTTTGACTGACAACCCATCGGATAATTTAAAACAATTTTCTTTTTTATTTTTAATTAAAAAGGCTCTTTAATATATAGTGTGTATATATTTTTGGGAATGGTTTAGATATTTATAATTAATAAGTCAATTTATTCAAATAATATTATCATTATCCCTATAACTCATAAATAAATCTAAAATATATTACTTGTTAGGAGAGATATAATGCCTAATGAATTATACTCTACATTAGGAATAAAAAATAACATTGACTATCGACTATGGGTATAATGGAACTTTAACTATGTTATACCATTAAAACAACATAAAGTGATTATACTTGAATTGTTCAGCAGGTTATGGAGTATGAACCAATTAGTTCATGGATTGGATAAATTAATATTGTCAAATTGCAAATTTATAGGTTCATATATTATAATCATACCAATTTTATGAAAATAAATTAAAGATACTTGCAACTTTAGAAAAATAATTATTGTATAATTCATATTTTTCGCGTCTAGTTTTAGTAGTATGCCTAATTATTATCTAACATTTTGTGTCAAAATAACAACTTAGTAAGATGTATGAATTACTTGTAGAGATAATATAAACCAACCAAATTTGAATATATTTGATATAAAAACTATCATTTGTGAGTATATGTAGTATATGTGTGTGTCCACGCACGTCTATATGTCTCCGAATATGTCATAAATATTATAACTAAGACCACAAGTACGTACACGAAATATAATCAACTAACAACAAATTTTATCAATAAGTCAAGTTTTATTGTTAAACAAAGAGCAATACACCAAGTTTTTCATTAATTTCACATAAAAAATATATTAGTGCTTCTTTAATTAACTTTTTGATAAAAAGAGATGCGTTTTAGTTTTGCTATTAAATATTAAAATAAAAAAAAAATACTTTATACTAAAGTACCATATTTCTCCAAAAGTTAGGTGTTGTTGATTTTTTTCCATTATTTCTCCTCAGTTGAGAAGGTACACATGTATTTATTTTTATAATTTTTAAGTAATTTTGTATAAAATATTAAAATTTTAAAAATAAGTATTTTACGTTAGTATAAATTTACTAAAAGTGAGATCAAGGCTCTAAAAAATTAAAAGAAAATTAAAAATGATGCCTCTTCAAAATTAATTTATAGTAATCAACAAAAAAATCTATCCTTATGAACAAAATATTAAATATTATAATTATCTAATATTTAATTATTTTATTTCGATACTATTAAAATATTTCAAGAAAGCTTGACAAATTGTAATGATTAAAAAATTTGAAAACTTATATAATTTATGAGATATATGCAACAAATGCTTGAAATAATTTATTTTAAATTATAACATAGTCATGCTTTTATATTACAAACAATAGCTTACTGTTTTTTTCCCCAATATATACAATTATAATTCTTAGTCTCAAGTTAATCGCTCCACTCTTAAAATCAAGACTAAATTTTAAGTGATGTAAAGTGTAAATTTGAGGATTGATTTTGATGATTAAGATTTTTGAATTAATTAAGATATAATGGAATTTTATTTTTTTGCATGCATCAAAATTAAAACACATTTAATAGAATTTAATTATAAAAAGAAAAATAGGAATGAGTGGTTAGGATAAATCTGGTTTAATTTTTTTTTTTTTGGGTCAGGAAAAGATGGTTTAATACACCACATCTATATTAATAAAATTTTGAATTGCAGGTATCTAATATGTAGCAGGTTTTTAAAACATAAACAACAGGTTACTGGTAATTGCAACTTGTTGTTCAAGTAACACGTAGTCTTATAATTTATTTAAGTACTATGATTCCTCATATTAACCCACTACTAGGGGTACCTCATTTTAGACAACCCCTGCTATGTCTTATACTTTGCAATTGGATAAAACAATCCATTGCACCAGGAGTTAACTTATCAAGTTTAAGAATCAAGGTAATTATAGCAACAAAGCGATAAACTCGGTAACTACACAGATAATGCAAAAACTACGAAGACAACACAATTGACTTAAAATTTCATAATTATAATAGCAAGGCAGCGAGGGTAAACTCGATAACTAAAAATATAACACAATTGACTTAAAAATTAAAATTTCACAATTGTGTCAATAAATCTCGGTTCTACGAAGATAATGCAAAAACTACAAATATAATACAAT
This sequence comes from Petrea volubilis, assembly GCA_026212405.1. NCBI lineage: Eukaryota > Viridiplantae > Streptophyta > Magnoliopsida > Lamiales > Verbenaceae > Petrea > Petrea volubilis. The sequence goes on along the minus strand of CM047874.1, from coordinate 26,742,605 downwards.
TGACTTAAAATTTCATAATTATATCAACAAAACTCAGTAACTACAAAGATGATGCAAAAAACAACAAAGATAGTAGGGGCTTATTAACTCACTTATTTTCCGATTATCTATACGATTGAGAACCCATTTGGATTGATTTTTTGTTTAGAGAATAAGCACTTTTATTTTGTTAAAAAAAATGTACTTCCGAGCAAAAAAAAAAAATTATTTGGATAGGCTTGCTAAAAAAAAGTAGAAATCAGGGGGAAAAAAGTCAAAAATGAATTTTTTCTAAAAGCTACCCCACCGTAGCTTCAAATAAAAGTATTTTTTAAGACACTCTTAATTATTGTATCCAAACACAAAATTGTTTGGCTTAAAAAAAATCTACTGAAAAAAGTATCATTCAAAAAGCACTTTTTTTAAGCCCATCCAAACGGATCCTTAATTAATGTGAAAAATATTCATCTCATCATTATTATTTTTCCTGTTTTCAGTATTATATATATATATATATATATATATATATATATGCAAGTTTTTAGTCATAAAACCATACCAAGTACGTTATTTGTACTCGGATCTTTGTATCCACTAACGGGACCATTGGGTCCTCAATGTAATTAAACACAGAGCATACATGTACCGTATAGGAAGGCCCACTGTTTTATTCTTAACTCTAGCAGGAACATCTACTGGGCCAATATTTGGGCTTCTATCAATTCTTCGGACGCTCCATAGCTCAGTGACTTCCTCTCCGCCGCCGTCGCCGCCGGTGCAATCTTTGTATCCACTGTTTTAAGCATTTTTGTCCTTATAATTCAAGGTCCACAATAGTAATGTGCAATGGGGTACTATACGGTTTTTGTTTTTGGGTTTTACAGTATATGAATTTCAGAGTGTTTTTGAGCCAATATGCTTCTTATGTGCTTACGTTTTGGACTTTTTTGTAATAAGGAAAGTGTTGGGTACTAGGTTGATTTGTTCTTGATCTCTAGTGGTTGGCTCTTTTGATTTTTCCATTTGTGATGCGTGCTTTGCATGTAAGTGAACTTCTTTCGATACAGATGGCCAGATGTTACATGCAAGGGATTGCTTTCGATATTGGTTGTGCTAATCCGTATATAGAAATAGTTTTGGTTTTTATTGGTGTTGTAAATATAAATCTAATGGAGATTTGAACTTGTATCCATGAGTTGGATTATATTTGGGGATGTAATCTGAGTTTCTTTTTTTTTGGATTTCTGTTGGATCTTTTCGTGAAATTTTGTGGAAAATTTTCTGCTTGTTTATGAGTCTCAGTAGTATTGTCCTAAAGATGTTACCAAATCTGCTACTTGCATAAGGTTATCTGTGTTTGTCAAAGACTAATGAAGATTTGTCAAACACAATTCTAAAGTTTGAGTGAATTCTTTGTTCTATTTGTTTCCATGCTGACTCTTCATTACAATCTATTTGTTTTTACCTCCATAGTAACACCTTGAAGGGATCATGAAAATTACACTTTCCCCCTTAATTCTATACTAGTTTTCTGTCACACTTGGTCTAGGTGTATTTGAGTTTTTCTGATCCTTTTCAGCTTTTATATGAACATAGATATATTTGAGTTTAATTTGTCGCTTAGGAAATTATAATTATAGACTGTGGAGATTGCCTTATGAGAGACTATATTTCAGGGGTTTAATTATTCAAGTAGACACTGTAAGGTTTATCATTCGATTCGACTGAACTTTAGCTACCAGATGTGAATGTTTTGATTATTAGGGTATTTTAATATATATTATCATTGCTAACTCTACCCAACTTTTCTCCACCAAATTCGGTAAGTCTTCAGCCAGTAGTGTTTGTTCCATGATAATCTATAGTTGGAAACATCAAATGAAAATTTACTTATTTGTTCCTGTTTATTGGGATTATAAAGCACAAAATAAGTTGCTGAACTAGAATATGATCTGTCTAATGATGGAGCTTGTACCGTGAGCAGCTGAAGACATGGTTTTTTTGTGAAAGATGTAATCTAGTTTCTGTTTAATAATATGAAACTTTATCTAGTCAAACTTGAATTTCTTGCTGAGCATTTGTTCGATAGCTTTGGGTGTATGTGTTTGGTTTTGACTTCTTTGGTTCTTTTCCTCTGTCCTGCACTACTAGTATATACATTGTTCTCAGTTTCTGCCTTATCTCTCATACTGGCATGGCTAAACTTTTATTGATTTGTTCCTTTTTCAAGGTCTGCTAAGTTGAAGCCACTTCAAATTTTAATTTTATACTAATTTTACAACGTGACCTTACTGAAATTGAAAATTTTAGTATCCTGAGCTTAATTCTGACCAAATTGTCTATCTTATTTGCAGGCAGGATATGTTGGGGAAGATGTAGAGTCCATTTTATACAAGCTACTCACGGTACAATTACAAAGTTCCTTTTGCTCAAACTTTTTTTTCCCCCCTTGATAATTCCCTCTAGAATGTCAATTTTCTTTTAACATACACCATTCATGTTTATTTGTCTTTTTATTTTTGGATATGGGAAGGAATGAGAGAAACTTGTGCTTCTTGTTGATGATGGGTTTTACATATGAAAGGGATCTCTATTGTCGTGCCTAACAATTCTTATGATATTAACCATAGATGGCAATTAAGCTAGAAGAGAAGGAAAAAGTTCTGTTTGACTAGATACATACATATTGGATCATTGGGAATAATGTTGATAAAATAATATACCATGTAATATTGATCATTAAAATATCTGGAGAACATACATATATGATACATGGCTTGTGCTTTAAGATTCGTGGTTCAAAAATTAAAAATTGGCACCTCATCCGCGGGGTCATGGGAAGCTCGATATATCATCCGTGGAATTACCTCTTCTCATGACTGGCATCATGATGCTTGTGTGCCTCTGTGGGTTGGCTTTCATTTTGTCTCTTGTTTTTATAATTTGAGTTGAATTCTAATTTGATCCATGTTTGCTCTTCTCAGGAGCAATGGTTTGCTCTAAGCATGTAGTTTTCTCTGTTGCGGCACTGTCAGGAATTGTAACTTTGACAATATTAAGAAGAAGAAGTTCAAGATTAAAAACTATAGTTGGACTTTGGCGTGTCAAGGTATTACCTAGTTTGTCCCTCCATTTGTTGCTGATTGTCAAATTAAAGTCGGTTGCATTATCTTTGTTGTTTCTGCATATTTCTTTTTAGTATTAAACAAACATTGTTTCTTGTGGTTCAAATCAGGCTAATGGTGAAACAGAAGAGGATCAGGATTTTATTAGTAACTTGTCAGATGACATTTTGGTTAAAATTCTAGAACTTCTCCCAACAAGAGATTCTGTGAGGACAAGTATTTTGTCAAAGCGCTGGAGGAATGTTTATGCATTTGTGCCCCGCATGGAGTTCTCCTGTCTTGAAACTTTCCCCTTTGAGCCATTGGTTCATTTTTCAAATCGAAAATCTAGTTTTGCTAAAAAACTTTTAGGTGCTTATTCTATTCATAAGACTAATCGCATCCGTAGCCTCCGGGAAAATTTCATTAATAGAGTGGACACTTTTTTGCACAAGCATTCTATTTCTAGGATTGTTACCTGTAGGTTATCATGTTGCTTCATTGCAACTTTCCCGGGTAAACTTGAGGAATGGATTCAATCTTTAGGGATATTGGGCATTAATCGCCTTAATCTTAGCTTCATGTGCAGAGCTAACAACTGTGCAACTTCTACGGTTCGTTGTGAACTTATTTCTCTAGTTCCATCTCTGGTACATCTCACTCTGGTTGGGTGTCATTTGCGACAAGATATCCCGATGCAACCTAATCACCTCCAATTTCTTAACCTTGATAAGGTCACCTTAACTTCTGCAGCAATAGCTTGCATTTTATCCAATTGTTTGAACCTCCAGGGTTTGCTTATGGAGAACTGCACAACACTTTTTTCCAGAGTACGCATTTGTGGGTCCTATCTCCAGTTGAAGTATTTGTGCATTAAATCCTGTCCTAGGATAGAGGAGATAGAGCTTTGGGCCGATAATCTCATCTTGTTTGAGTATTTTAGTCACAAGTTGATAGAATTTTCTTTTAAGCACATCCCAAAGCTTGAAACCATTGTTCTTACCCTTTCACATGGATTAAGCGACGAGAATCCCACTCCATATTCATGTGGTGAACTTGCAAAAGCTTTGCCTCCAGTTTCAAGCATAAGTCTCCAGGTCTATGGGGAATATTACGAGGTTTGGAAAGGCGTATGCTATTTATTCCATTTATTCCTTTTCATTTCTTTTAATATCAACCATGTTGCGGACTTATTGTTTATTGATTGTTTTCTGTAGATGTTTACGCCAGCTGGGTTTGACACGTTCAGAAATGTTAGGCGGTTGCGTTTGGGTTTCTCCATGTTTAAACCTGATCAACTTTCAGTTGCTTCAGTTCTAGAAATGTGCACCGATCTATATGAATTCCACTTGCAGGTAAGTCCTGCAGTTTTACTTGTTGAATTCATATTTTTGACATTTTTGTGTATTACGATGCGCACAATGTCTATTCTCTTTACATGTGGCTTGGAAATCAGCGTGGTTGGAGAGATAAAACTCATTGACCTCAGATCTTAACAGAACTCCTTATGATCTCACTTAAAGATAAAATTTAGCATTTCATAACCTCAAAACAAACATCTTGTACTTATGATAAACGTAATGAAGACTGAGATTAGTGCCAACTTATTCGGTTATTTATTTGGTTATTTTCCCGCAGATAGAAAAGTCATCATTACCATCTGTGGGGCAACAAGTGACGAGTTTGAAATTTCATGATCAGCTGAAAGTTGTGATATTCACGGGTTTTTCTGGAACGCAGAGCGAGATGGACGCTGCTCTGTATATCCTCAGAAGTGCCATGGTCCTAGAGCGAATGATTATCAGCTACTGTTTCTCACAGTATCTCGGGAAGAATGTGTGGGCGAAAAATGGGCAGTTCCCATTGATGGAAGAGAGTCATGAAACGGTTGATAGGCTCTTGGGTGGACATGCTATTTCGAAGGATGCAAAGGTCATTGTTAGACCTATGTATGTCTCGGACATGGATCCATTTAGTCGAGATAATCCATGGGTGGAGCTTGATTCGTAACAACGTACAGTAGAATCGTCATGGTTTTTAGTATCCTTATTGTATGTATGTATATATATATATATTTGGTTTTGTGTTGTATTTACAGCTAAATGAAATTGAGGTTTTGTTGGTGATTTGATGCTGTCTCCATTTGTGTTAGAAATTACCTGTTGTGATTGTGGTTTACGATTACACCCCTTGAGGATAGGTGTAATTACAGATAGACCTCCTCACATTTGACTAATGCCTGAGGGGGTCTATCGATAATTGCGTCTAAACTCAAGGGGTGTAAACATAATTTCCCCTGATTTCATTGATACACTGTTTAAGCCTTTGAGAAGTTGTTAAGAAACAGATTTATTATCAACAGAGCACTTGTAGGAAAATTTTTGTCTATAAGAGAATGTGAATTTGATCATACATTAAACTATGTAGATATAATTTTCTTTCTATTAATTATTTTTTACATATGATTTCTAGTTATAACGCACAAGATAGTGATTTGATAAAAGATAATAATGAAATGAGAGAAAAGACGTCATCACTGTTTAAAGGGCAAGTTTGAAATTTCATAAATAGCTGAAAATGGCGATATTCAGTGGATTTTCTGGAACAGAGAGCAAGATGAATGTTGCTCTGTATATCGTAAGCAGTGGAACGGTCCTAAGGCATATGATTATGAGCTACTGTTTCTCGTATTATCTCGAGAAGGGTAAGTGGGCGAATGATGGAAAAGTTCGTTTGTAGTGCGATCGAGAGGTTATCGTTTGACCCATGTACGTTGCTAATATAAATTAATAGTTGGAACCGAATGGTTAAGACAAAAAAAAAAAAATGTCGAAGTCAATAGTAATAGTGTACATTGGAAACTAACTTGGGATGAGAGTTGAAGCTGTTAGTGTTGAAGCAGCAACACTTTGGAAGAAAGATTAAAAAAAAATGAAATATGAAAAAGAAAAAAAAAATGAAAAACATGATGATATGAATATAAAAAAGAAAAATATAAAAGAGAAAAATAACTAAATATATAATGAGTTTTCAATTGAAGATGTTTGATCGAATTCAAAATGTTTTTGTTGGAAATAAAAAGAAGAAACATAATACTTTATGATTAGGAGAATTCGAAATGACTGGAGTTTTATTTACATGCAAATCTTAATCGAGTTTGTTGAGAATATTAAATACCTAAATATTAGATATGAAAAAAAAAATTAAATTTAAATTTAATTATCGACAAACTTATTTGAAATATCTTGAATTTTTTGGATAACATTTAACAGTTATACACTTTTTTTTTTAATTTAACAAATACATACATATGTGTATATATTTATTTATTTATGAGTTGAAGTCAGATAAAATCCTTCTCAGTATTACCCTACAATAATAATGAACAAAAGTAGAAAAAAAGAATAAAACTAAATTAATAAAAATATGAATAACACAAATCAATAACAAATTTGTACAATAAAACAACACAGGGAAAAAATGAAAGAAGTTGTGGAGATTATAAGAATATAATATATATATATACCCTTAAAAGCTTTGTTTAAGAATCGTGTTGGTATTCTTAGTTTTTTTGTTCGATTAATTGATATCAACACGATCTTTTTCTTTAATTGATCTGTAATAATGGAGAATAAATTAACAAATCAATTTTAAGTTCGAAATTAGGATACATAAATTAAAATTCAAATATCCAAATTTTACTTAAATTCTGTAAATCAGTCATACAACAGTTTCAAAACCTTTGGTGACAAAGAAATTCATAGCTTAAGTTTTGGTTTAAATTTAAAGATGTCGTAATTTTAGGCAGAAATTATATGGAGAAGAAACTCTGTTGGACATGAACAATTGAAGGCACAAGGGCCACTATTTGTTCCATTCACCGAGGGCCCATTTTGATGTGCTTAAAAAAAAAAAAAAGTGATTCTCAAACTGTATTTTTTAGAGTAAAGTTTTTTTTTAAGTCAAACAATTTTGTGTTTGGATATAAGAATTAAAAGTACTTTAAAATGTACTTTTATTTTATTTAAAACTACTTTGAGTCAGCTCTTAAAAAGGCCATTTTTTGTTTTTTTTTTCTGGCTTCTTTTTTTTTTTATAAAAATACTCATCAAAATTCAATTTTTTTCTTCTCTAAAGTGTATTTAATTGCTTGGGAATTGTGGGGACTCTGGCCCCCTCATGGTGCCCAAATTCGCCACCGTGCTTGTTGCACCTCGCATAGCCTCATTCCCCTCGAAATTGTGACTCTCCTCCTCCGACTGTGACTGATTCTTCTCGCCATGGTGAGTGAGTGTGGCGTGTGATTAGAATGGGAAAATCTAAGGTTTTAAATGAATATAAAAAGGGCTATTATATTGAAAATAAATAATAAATTTAGTTCAATTTTCATTTGCTAGATTGGGCTATAGTCCATTCTTTAAAATGAAATAAATAAATCAAAAAAGAAAGACAGGAAACGAAACCACAGAAGAATGGCAATGGAATGGGGCAGGTTTGGTCAAACTCGGACCTGCCTCGTTGGGGATTTTGTGGACCCCGGCCCCACCGGGTGCACGATAGGTCCTAGTTAGATCTGGTTTGTATTTAAAAATGACTAAAAAATATTTTTAAAAAATTATATTATCATAATTTTCTAAATATGAAAAAAAAAATAGTATTACTAAAGTAATTATTATTACAAATTTTTAGAACATATTTTATTTTTTGAAAAATTAAACAATATCATCACATACATAGTTTTGAAAGCATACACTTAGTTACTAATGTTATATAATTATTATTTTTTAACAAAAGTATCTTTTTTTTATTGTAAATATTTATATAATATATATACTTGAAGATAGATGTATATGCATATATATTTACACAAAATAATAAATAAAAATATATATTTAATAATAACCGGGTGGGTCCAGTTCTAAAATGAGAACCGGGAGTCCACGCCTTGAACCAGAATATGACTGTGAAATCTCGCCCCCTAATGGGGCAGATCTGGGTCTAACTATTTGGGTTTGAATATGCTCTAAGTCTTGTTGCTGAAGACCTTAGCATGGTTCTTATCGCGTTGATTTGCAATTTGCCCTCTTGAACTCTCATCAATCCTGTTCTTTGCTACTGTAAGCGCCTCCAATTGTTTCTCCTCAACGTCCGGGAGTCTCCCCCAGAGGGTCTTCTAGACAATGGTGTGAATCACTCTCGAATAAATTATGAGAATCAGCTTTCCAAATATATTATAATTATTCAATATGGTTCACGGATTGAAATTTTTATTTACCTGTACAAGTGTTTTATTACTTGTACAGTGCTATTAATTTTGTTGTTATCGCCTAATTATATAATCTTTTTATTATTATAATTATTAAGGCACTTTTGAAAAATTTCGAAACCAAAATTGGATTGGGTTATGAGTTACACGAACCCGATTACTCAATTCGGAATTGAAACCACTTAGTCGAGAAATGTTACATTATACCTCTAACCCAACCCAATTCGAACCTGCCCAGCGCACCAGAACTGCCGCCCCTAGTTTTGTTGGAAGGACCAAATATCATGTGACTAGAGATTATCAAGTTCTCAACACTAAGCAACACAGCCCCTTTCTTTGCACTCTGCTATATGCGATGGCACAACATAGCAACGCTAGCAATCAATGAATTTGAAAACAATATTATTTGATAATTAAACAAAAAAAAAAATTGATGTTACAAATCATGCTCCCACCCACTAATTATTTGAACTTTATTCATCCATGCTTGCGAACCATGTCTGCGACGTATATAGGTCGAACAATAACCTTTGCATTCTTGGAAATAGCATGTCCTCCCAGCTCTCTCTCAAGCGTTTCGATTCGCTCTTCCATGAATATCGTTTTTCCGATTCTGCGCCCACACGTTTTTTTCCCATATAATGGGAAAAACAGTAGCTGATAAATCATTTTCCTGAGAGCTACTGCGCTCTGGAGATGTACAGAGCCGCACCCATCTCACTCCCCGTTCCAGAAAAGCCACTGAATATCACTGTTTTCAGCTGGTTATGAAATTCCAAACTCGTTGTCGCATGTTGGCCCTCAAAAGCTGCCGATGAATTTTCTATCTGCAGGAAAATAAGTTGCATTACTCTCATTCTCGTACGAGATATTTCTTGTGAGCTTATAGGATGGTGAATTCCATTTTAAAAGTATAATCATGTGGAGTTTGTTAAGATTAAAAGTAAATTAGAAATTCTTTAAATGTATTTTAGAGGCTTATAAGATGTTATATATGAAGCTCACACGAATTACAAATACCCCCAAGTTGCGAGTGCCATTGAAGTCCCTGTGAAAATCTTTTGAGAATGCGCATATTCTGATATGATAAGAGAAAATTGATAGAAACTTTTTAGAAACTCATTCCCAAACATGACTCTATTACAATAATTGATGCTGAAAACACAACTTTGACTTCACCCCGAATCCTAAAGATAACAGGTCAATACATTTTATCTCTCACAACCATGGTCGATTTCTAAGTCATGCATAAAGAAGACAAACATGTGCTCGTATCGTAATACACAAAAATGTTGAAAATATAATTAAAACTAGTAAAACTGCACGACTCACCTGCAAGTGGAATTCGTATAGATTGGGGCACATTTCTAGAACCGAAGCAACAGAAAGTTGATCAGGTTTAAACAAGAAAATCCCAAACAACTGCCCTACATTTCTGAGCAAGTTAAACCCGGAGGGTGTAACATCTTCAGAAAACAAACAATAGTCCATAAGATGGGTTGATATTAAAAAGAAATAGAAAGGAACAAAATGGAAAAAATAAAATATAATAGCATAGGCCTTTCCCAACCTCATAATATAGCCCGTAATCTGGAGACTTAAGCTTGAAACTGGAGGCAAATCTTTTGCAAAGGTTCAGCACACGAAAATGATACAGAATACTTGCTGGTGACCCCCCGTGTGTGCATGGGTAAAAAAAAGGTTTTGAGCTTCGGGACGTGTTCAAAAGAAAATTTGTTTCAATGTGCAACCCAAATTACTCAACAAGATGAGATTGTCCGCCCGAGCTCTATCTCCTCTATATCAGGGCAAGATGTAATGCTAAAATGCTTCAAATGGAGATTAGAGCCACAAATGCGTAATCTAGAAAAAAGTGTTGCGCAGTTCTCCATAACCAAACACCGGAGGTCCAAACAATTAGATAAATGCATTCCACTGCACCAGGAGCTAAAGTTACCAAACCAAGGTTCAAAATTGGAGGCAATTGGGTTTGATTTTTAAAGATGGTTGCAAAAGGGACCCAATCAAAGTGAGACGTGTTAAACAAGGAGCTAGAGAAATAACTCGACAACGAAAAGTAGTTTTTTCCATGGTCGTCATCTATGCATGTAAAACTGAGATAAAGGCAATCAATGCCCATCTTCCCAGAGAACGAATCCATTCCTCATGTTTATGCGGGAAAGATTTAACACAACACATGACAACTTGCAAGAAGTGATCCTAGAAACAGAATGCAGACTCAAAGATGTGTCCACCCCGTTAATGAATTTTTCCTGAGGGTCATGGGTGCGATTAGACTTATAACAAATATGTGAAATGTTTTCATGAGGTCACTAGATTTGTGATATGAAAATTATGCAATGGCTTAGAGGGTAATGTTTTAAGACAACGAAACTCCATGTGGGACACAAATGCATAAAGATTCCTCCAATGCTTCGACAAAATACTTGTCCTCACAGAATCTCTTGTTGGGAGAAGTGCGAGAATTTTCACACACATCATCTGGTAGTTTACTTATGAGATCCTCCCCCTCCTTTATTTAACATCACAATCAGCCTGATTTGGGCCACGAGCAAAAATGTTGTTTGTTTGTTACTTAAGAGAAGCACAAAGAAAACTACAAAGATAATGCAACTAATTTTAAGTTTCACAAATAGCAACAAAGGGACAGATAAGATTGGTAATACCTCGACACCATAAAGTGTGATTTTGGTTTTTAAGCTTGAACGCCTTTTTCTTAATACTATCAAATCGCAATTCCTGACAAGGCCGCGAAGGAGAAAGCTGCTCGCTAGAGCAAACCATTGCTCCTGAGAAGAGCAAACATGGATCAAGTTGAATTCCACTCCTATGATAAAAGATGAGACAACACAAAAGCCATCCAACCAACATACACAAGCAAGTTCGCTAATTAGATCGCTTATTTTCCAATGATTTGCAATATGATAAAGGGGGGGGCTTAAAGTAACGAGCTTTTGGTGTTTTTGGTCTCATAAGTTTTCATATATTCTATTCTCATCTTCGCTCATCTCCCTCTCTATTAACTCATTTTTGCTGAAATATACAATTTGCATTCTCTCCAAATACTCAAGATGATATCATTACAAATTAAATTATAGACTTTACCCAAAATCTCCATATTACTCACCGAATACATCTGCAAACTGCAACTGGGGGACTTTATTATCCTTAACTATAATGTATAATCTACAATACACGGGGGAAAAAGGCGAACCACCTACCACAAGCAAGCATGCATATTAAAAAACTAATTTTCCGATATTACATTAGTTTTTTGCTAAGATTGGATTCTTTCTATGAATTAAACTGTAGACTTTTACCAAAAAATGTCCAAACACTCAGCATTCATCTGTAAATTGACACTGCAAGAACTTTAACTGAGTCCATTCCATATTACACACTCGAATACCATGTCAACAACAACGGCAACTGAAAGACCCAAAGTTGAAAATGAAGAAGGGTTTACCTTTCTTCCAAGAAAAAAATAGAGAAATCCGTTGAATTTCCGAAACCCATTCGAAGTACGTCGCGATATATACCGAGAGAGATATCAGAGCTTAGAGGACGAAGGGTTGTTTATAGTGGTATAATTAATAATAATCATCTAATAAAGGAGAACGTGATTACCTTTGGCCCGACATTTTTTTTTTTTTTTGGTAATTTCCTACTTGGAAATTCCCCCGTTAAGTATAGTTTGTATCTTATTGCTATTCGTCATCTTTAAATTTTAGTCGTTAGATGTGATATATTTAATTAGAAAAATTACATCTAAATTTCTTGATGTTGATCAAATTACATTAGACATATTAAAGTATAAGAATTACATATACTTTTATTAAACTTAATGAATCTTAAGTTTATCCTTTAGGATATTGAATTTAATAAATCTTACTATTTGCGACTTCATAATCATTTGGAGTGATTTGGCAATTTGATGGTGAGAAAAAAAAGAAAAGATATTTTTTGAACTTTGAATAGTATTTTTGATTGTGACAACAAAGAGAGAGAAAAAAAAATCTATTTTAATACTTTTTGAGTTTTGATTATTATATCTATATATATATATATCCTTATAGGGTTATGGTCAATTTTTATTGAGTATTGTTAAAAAATTATTTTTAATTATTTTAAAAGCAATTCATTATCCTTATTTGCTTCTTTTGATACAGAGAATAGAGGCTATTTTTTCAGTATTATTTTTTATATATTGTAGCACTTCTAATTGCTTGTGTATAAATAAATACGGTAACTTTTTTTTTTATATCTTATATTATATATACGCTTATTTATATATTTTAATATTATAATCTCAAAAAAATTTCACCGTCCTAAGCAAATTTCTGCATCTATCCCTGACGAGCATCAAATATAAATTTTTTTAAGGTATCAATGATTAATGGCTGAAAAAGAATCATGGCTCATCCAGATCCAAACACAAAAATTCATAAATGAAACAAGAAATCTATTAGAATTTAATCTAGTGGCCTGGATTTAAAATTGTCTGTTTCATAATTTTTGGCTGAGAATGTCATATAGTTAGTGGGCTGGAGGAAAAAAAAGTTAGTGACTTTGGATGAAAAGATATAAATTCCTTTAATGAGTACGAAAGGTCGTAGCCCATTGTTAAATTTTTGTTTAATGATCCATAACTGAGCCTGGAAAGAATCTTTTGCCCATCGTATTGAAAGACTAACAAAAATTAATAAGAAATTAGACCTTCATGCAAAAATGAATTTAAGTTAGTGCCCCAATTTTTTAAAAAAAAAAATAGAGCCCATCAATTTGGAGCGAATTTGAAACATTCATCCGAATTCGTAAATTTTTTAGTATCCGAATTCGAACCCAATCATATAGGATTTATCTTAAATGACTACTGAATTAGATCTGATAAAAGATCCAATACCTGATAAGAAATCTAACTCGATTATAGTTAAAAAAAATTGAAACTTTAATCAGGTAGCCAAAAAAACTATTTTTCTTATGTACATAATTTTGTCAAGTAAAATTATTTGAGAAATGTATAAAAATAAAAATTTATACATGTTTTGTTAAAAAAAATTACGTTGAAAAATCAAAATAGTTTATATTAATTATTATGATGTAGACATTGCATTATTTAAGTTTATTTTTAACATTAAATACATAAGGTTATTAATTTGATAAGTATCATTGAAGTTCGATTTGAATCTTCAACGATCGAACTGCTTGATTCATATCCTGTTCATTTATTTCAGATTACAAATATTTAAATTTGATCTAATCCTGGAATATGTTTAATCTATCGATTATGCTAAA